>MU224082.1:561670-587055 GCA_018584345.1 Thuja plicata
CTTCTTTATATTTGTTATAGACCTTTGAAAGTGTATCCAATCTTCCTTCATTTATAATCCTATTCTTCAATATGTTCAAGCTTGGTCTGAAACCTACCTCAGGAGGTGCTTGTGTAGTCTTTGTAGTTCTCCTTGTGGTTCTTGAAGATGGATGACCTGTAGCATCTTGCTTCCTTCCTTAGGGTTTTTTTCTAGGAGCAGAAGATGGAGATGTATCCAAGTTAATGGTGGTAGTAGGAATAGATGTACTTTCCTCATTTTTCTTTTGTTTCTTCTTCTGAGATTCATCAGTCTTCTCAATCTTAACTTTAGCAAATTTGGCTTCTTTTGCCATATTCAAATCTTCTCGAGTGACTCCATGAGCTTTCAGTATGTTAGATGTGGTTCTGGATGCTTTCCTTTTATTAACAGCAAGTTTCAGTTCAATGTCCATTTCATCAGTCTTTTCTCTGTATGTTCCCCACATAGGTTCATTGGGGTCTTTAGGTGCTTGATAATAAGACCTGTGCATATCCCTCTAGCACATGGTCTTCAACTTCATATCCTAGTGGATGAATCCACTTAGTTCTAGGCTCAACAACCTCCATGCATGTGCAATTTGTTTCTACCATAAAAAAAATAGTATCCCTGTACTTGTCAACTATCTTGTCAGATAGTCTGACCCTGCTTTGCATTTTAACCCTGAATATCTTTATATCCATGTCCAGTTTATCTCTTACATTGCTCTCTAAGGTGGCCTTAAGAGATATTTGTGTCATTGTAGGTTTTCCTTTGTCTAGATAGAGGTCTACAAACTTTCCTAGTATATGAAGATACAAATAGATGATTAGGGATCCAAACCTGAATGTTTTGCTTCTATCATGTTTGATGATTCTGATGTTGTCAATCAACTATCCACGCAAGACCTCACAAAAGTTGTACTGGGTGTTATCCTCTACTATTCTGATTGCTACAAGGACTCTTGCTGCAGATACACTATTCAACCTACTTGCATGGTGAAACTTGTATCCAAGTATCACAGTCATGAGTTTTATGTCATCTTCCTTGATGAGGTCTACTCTCATACCATGCCTATCACTTTTTGACAAACAAACTTTCTCAATCTTCTTCTTAACATCTTTACCAGTGGGAAGCATAGGTCCAGCCATTGGAAGTCCTGTCAATTGATGGATTAATTCTGTGGTGATGCAAATAGGGACATCACCAATCCAAAATAGATCATCATGAATTCTTCTCAATAGGATTTTTACCCATTCTGGTTCTTCAAACTCATACGCATTCGAATACTCAATAATAGGGTTATCTTGTAGGTGTGCGAACTCATCTTTGAATGTGAAGTCCTTATTCAGCATTGATGCCATTTGAGAAGCTATATTATCATCTCCTAGTGATTCCTTCTTGCAGTAAATGTATGCGCAGATATCTTCCACTTGAACAACCCCAATCAGGGTTTTATAGAAAGCTCCTTCCACATCATCCAATATAGACTTGAATGGATGCTTCTTAAATATGAATCTCTTCCTTTCTACTACATCAAATACAACTGGGGTCACCATTACTTACTTGGTGATCATTTAAGTAGGGTTTCCATGAAATTCTGAAACAGCGCGAGGGCTAGGGCTTCATTTCAAACTGATTAACCGTTCGTTCCAACTTTCAAACTGCTATGCCTTCATACCTAGATGTCTTAGTGCTCCAATGCTTTTCAATTTCTTTCTCTTCGAATGTAAATGTGATAATGATAGACTATGAACTTCTTTTTATATGATCTATCGCATTTAATGCTTGCAACCATACATAGAGATTTTTAAACTTTGATCTCGATGCAATATAGATAATGTGTGAATGCATACACCTGTAATCTAAGCTTTTAACCATGAATCCAAAGGTTCATACTCAGAAGTGAGTACACCAACTGCACAGGGGTTCTGAGCTAGAATAGCTCCCCCTAAGACCAATAAGGTCTATTTAGGCAGAAGTAGAGGGTGTGTCCACTGTGGATGCATCAACTACTTTGTCAACATCTTTGTCCTTCTTTAATTCAACCCAAACTTTGCTTGAATCTTCATTTGCTTTGACAAAATTGACTTCTCCTCTCTCTTCAAATAGATACTTTTTGGGATCTTCTTGTTTCTGAGTTTTGGATCTGGAAAACCTTGTTATATGTCCAGCCTTTCCACATGTGTGACAAATGATAGGAGTTTTGATGTTTTTCTTCATCATGTTGCATTTTTTTTTGTGTGTCCATTGTAGTTTCATATCTGACATGTAATGTTCTTCAAATTATTTTGAGGTTGTTTTCTCTGATTGTTTTGATTCATTCTTCTTTGATCTTGTTGTGACTGAGTTCTGCAATGTATAGCCCTATGACCAAATTTATTACAAGAGAAACAGTAACCATTAAAAGGTCTTACCTCTTTGCAATCTCTTGCCAAATGCCCATGTTTATTACATGCATAACAAGTTCTGTTAACTTGTCTGATTTCCCTTTTTGGTGGTTTAGATATAACCTCTGTAGTATCTTCAGCTTTCTTAGCTTCTGAAGATTCTTCAAGTTTTTTTTCTTTCTCTTGTGATGATTTGATTTCATCTTGTGTTGTACTGAATCCAAGACCAGAAGTGTTTCCCTTTTTTCTTTGTGCATTGAGCTGGGATTGAATCAAATCAAAACTTGTGTGGAGTTTATCAATCTTATCCTTTGCTTCTGTTAATTTAGATTCCAACTTCTTCTTCATGTTCTCCAATTCCAAGATTTTCATGTTTTCCTGTATAAGTTCATCTTCCAATTGTTTGCTTTCTTTCATCTTGTCTTCAATGTTGTTCTGGTTATCTGTAAGTTGTTCCTCCAGATCTTCAAGTTTATCTTTTAGAGATTTATTTTCTTCATTAATTTTTTTTACCATTTGTCCTAGATCACTTGTAGAACAATATTTTAGATCTTTTCTTAGCCTTTTAATAAGTATTTGGGAGCCATCATTTTTTAATCTTAGTTCTTCATTTTCCTTCTCAGATCTGTCAAGATCTTCAAGAGCTGCTTCAAGATTCTTTTTCAAATGTTTTGCTTCAGCTGAGTCCATGATCTCCTCAAGTGGTTAAACTTTCTTTCAGAGGACCAGAGCTCTGATATTAATTGTTAGAAAAACTGAGAGGGGGGGGGGGGGGGGGGGGANGGGTGAATCAATGTTTATCAGTTAATTATGTTTCAGCCAATTAAACATATATCAAATGTGCATTCAAAGAATCATAATACCAGAACGCATAACACAAGATATGATTACGGAGAAACTTGATCAGAGGAAAACTCTGTCTGGGATTAGTACCCACAAAATATTGTACTAGGTATAATGAACCTGTTAATGTTCCTTTGCCTTGTTAGAAGTAGTCTTTACAAATTGAGTACAATGACCTAGTTATGGGTCTGACTCTGTTAGGAGTCTTTTACAATAACCCTGTTAGGGGTGGATGGCTCACTACCTAGGCTCACTGCCCAATAATATGAAGGCTACAACCCTCTGAATGTTGATATGCACTATATAAAAAATGAACTGCTATAGTGACACTGTTGTCTGATCAGTTCTGTGTATGCATGGATGCTCTTACTTCTTAAAGATCTATATCATCTTCTAACTTAATTATATAGTCCCTTTGTAACTTATTCTTGCACAATAATCAACTTCTCTTGCACACTGTAACATAACAATACATTACATACTTATATCTTTACAAATGAATAGGCGCGACCCAAAACATAACACTTAGTCAGCCTCTTTAACAAAATATACAATGCTTCCAAACAAATCAGCTCAAGCATTTTTACAACAACATTAATTACATCATTACAAACTTATAACTAAAGGCGCTTAGCCTTAGCATCACAAAATAATACACGCTGACCAAAAATAGTAGTTGGCTTCTGTGTTTTGTATTCTGGACTGTTTCCTAGACTGCAGTGTACTAATCTATCTGTGTCTTATCCATACTGAAGTTTTGCACCTTGTGCATTTGGATATAGCATGTATATACACCATAGAGTATATACCTATGTACACCTGATCTGGTGTGGTCTCTAACATGTGCATTGATGTGTTGATCTCTGTATCTATCTATCTGCTTTGTATTTTGTATTTAGTCATTTTATCTTCTAAGTTATCTTTGACAGAAACTTAGTATGACTTTGTTGCCATTATTGACAACAAAAAATAAGCCATGCTTCCTCAGGAAGTCAACTTGCCAACACATTCTTCTTAAGGAAGAAAATGTTTAAGTATAGTAGCAAGCTACCTATAGACTTTTACAAAGATAAAGCAATCAAAAGCATACCTAGGTAATTTTGTAGGGGAATCTTCAAAACCACCAATTCTAATATAAGTGAACCTAGGAAACTGAGTGTAAAAACTCCCAAATCTAGTCACAAATTTCTGAGCTTCAGAAATCAATCTTCTGGATGAATCCCCAGTCATCTCAAAATAGAGTTTACCCATAAAAGTGTCATGCACCCTCCTGTAGTTATGAATTACATTATATTTACGAAGAATGGGGAAATACTCAAAAACACACATTCTGTCTATCCAAGGCTCATGAATCATCCCATCCCATTTCCTACTACAGGCTAAATAGTACATCAGATAAGAAGACATGAAAAAATTACATCCAGTGAGTTTGGAATTGTTAATTTGTTCTCTCATAAAATCTGCAATTAATTAAGCCCAGTCCAACTTCTATTTTCCTTCTAAAACAATTTGAATATAATAGAACAACCAATCTGAGAAGAAAATGCCTTAGGTGACCCTCTGAATCTATGCAACATCACCATGACATCACTAATATATGGGTGCATGTGACTTCTGTTGATCTTTTTGGGCAAACGGGAACCTCCCCTCTGAGCGTTTAATAACCAATGCTTGGCTATTGAAGTACGATTTGCATCTGCATTTGGTTTGAATTTAACAAGGGAATGCGTAGGAGAGAAAGCGGAAAAATTTCTCTCTTGAATTTGGAAGGTTGAAGCAACAATTTCTCTGTTTATAGCCAAAAAGACCTCACCATTTTTCTTGAGAATTGATTTGATTCGTTGATCATAGTTGCGGATACACTCATGAACTAGCTCAGGACAGACTACTACAGGAGGGAAAGAAGTAGCTATGCACAATCCACTACTCAAAATTTTGAGAGAAGGAACATTTTCTTCTACAGACTCAGTAAGCCTATCAACAATTCCTTCTACATCATATCCTTCTAAATATGTGTCTGTCACAATGGGATTCTCACATACTAGACTAGAAACACTTCCAAACAAGTGAAATGCAGACTTCATACTTGTAAAACCAGACTCATAACTATCATAGAAACTTTTGCATATTTCACAAGCTCTTAAATTTAAACACTGTAGGGGTTGCAACCTAACTTACCTTAATCACTATATAAATCTCTGCAACTAGAGCTCCGAAAACCCTTACCTTCAATCTACCTGCATACAGACAGTGACAACATTTCAAAAATAATGAATGCTAGGAAGGGTTTTAAATAAGAAATACCATGGATTTGACAATTAATTGCTGATCATTAAGGAAATAAAGGCTCGGAGAATGAAGTGACCGTTTACGCATGCAAACAATTAGTGCCACTTACACAAACTTTTATGTCGCATGAAATCATCATAAATTTGACAGCTCATACACACTTAACTACCACCAATACTTTTCTACATTAAAATCCTTTTTAGGTAGGTCCCACTACTGAGTGACGACAATAATCCTTTTTATTTTTCCACATGTCACTTTTCAAAATCATTGAACACTCTTGAACACAGATGAACTAAGTTCAAGAGTTTTCTTATGTGTTCATCACTGTTCTTGTTTAATATCTTGTCTTCGTCCTTAAATTGAATATTTCATGCTTACTCATTGATTCCCAAATTTGATCAATTAAAATTGTGCACACCGCAAACATGAAGCCCCTTTTAGTGAAGACTTCATTCACCTGTTGTTCCTTCATAAAAATTATGAACCGGCTTGAACAATCTTGAACACTCATGAACTAAGTTCAAGGTTGTTCAAGTATGTTCAAACCTGTTCAAACCTGTTCAAGAAAAGTGTTAGCAAATGATTTTTCTAATTCCACAAACATGGATGGACCACAACGTCGACACTTTCGCTAAGAATTTGGACATGAGGACTTAAGCAGCTTTGAGATTCACAAAAATAATATGGCAACTCTAGAAATAAAAAATAAGGACAAGTACCAGACTTGGACTAACAAGACCATTGAAAAAAAGGTCACAAACTAATAATTGTATGAAGATTGATTATTTCATTCAAGATCTTATAGACAACCATGAAATCGAGGTTGGTGGTCATATGATAAATATTGATCAGAAAGCCTTTAAAAATCCCTTACCTGGCTATGAAAAGGGAGAAGCTTCCAAGTCTGAGAGAGGTGCTAAAGTAAAATACACTTATGCCAAAAATAAAAATATCATTAACATGCTTGAACCATTTAATTTAGAATATTTCAATGTGATAATCGTTAAGAATAAGGATGAAGAGTTTGAATCTACAAATTTCATAACCTATGCTCAAGAAAAATTTATTCTGACAGGAGTTGGTTCTTCACCTTCAAATCAAGATTCATCTTCAAAACATCTTGCATCTACAAGAAAACAACCAGCTACAACTACTTCTAAACCATTTGCATCTAAATAGTTAGTTTCATCATCTTATAATGGTTATAGTATTGTTGAGCAACTACAGCGAACCAATGGTTAAATTTCTATCTTTGAACTGCTTAAGATATCTCCTTCTCATAGATAAGTCTTGGATAAAGCTCTAATATCTAAAAATGTTCCTAAATACTTAGACTTAGATTGGTTTTAATATATGATAGGTCATCTAAGCACATCTCAATGCTTGTCATTCTCTAAAGAAGATAATAACTCTCTAAACCATCCACACAACCAGCCCTTGCATATTCAAGTCATCATCCATAAATACTATGTCAAACATGTTTTGATAGATTGAGACATTGGTATAAAAATTTGTACTTGTAGCCTAATAACACACCTAATATTTTCTGAGCATGCTATAGATTCTAGAAAGAAGATAATAATTAAATCATATGATGAAGAAGAGCGATCCTTTAAGGGTCTAGTGGTATTGTTGATCAGGGTGGGACCTGTGGAATGAGATGCAATTTTTCAAGTGTGTGATCTTCCTTTAGCCTAAAATATTTTGATGGGAAGACTATGGAATCATGAGATGCAAGTTGTTCCATCCATGTACCATCAATCTATAAAGTACCCCTATAATGGATTTGAAGTTAGTGTTCATGCGGATACTAGTTATGCCTGCAATGCATTAAGATAGTCCACTGATACCCTTGTTCCTCATAATAGGGAATCTTTTACAGAACAAAAAGATAAAAAATTTTAAGGCTATGATGAAAGAGTTTTAGAAGAAACTCAAAATTTTAGATACTGGAATGGGAGGGTATAAGATAGAACATATGCTTTCATTGACATCTCTTCCTCCTTCGCGTAGATACTATGGAAAACCTTCTAAAATTATGAAACCATCAAAATCACAGGAAAAGGTCATATATGATGGTACTTTTTTTCAATCAATTGTTTCCCTTGCAAATGAAGATAAATGTTTTCTTACATGGCTTTTTAGAGGAGAAAATTAAGATAGAGAAGTCAAAAATTGTTAGATTTCTGATGAAACATATGGTAAAGGATACGAGTTAATGAAACGCATTGGCTATAAGGGAAAAGGTCCTATAGGGATGAATCAGAAAGCTCTAACTAAACCAATTCATGCATAATATACAGACCTTAAGGATAAAATTGGTCTCAGTTTTAAAAGGGTAAAAGCACAATAATTTGTCACCTTTTAGGCTAACTTATCAGCACAGCTGAATTTTAGTATTTCTAACTAAAAATTAATTTTGGTCAAACATATGGTCTAGCTAGATTCATTATAGATAAGTTAGATATGTGCTTTAACTTTTCCAATTGGAAATGTCTATTAAATGCATATTTTATACCAGTTTGAGTCCAATTACCATATAAAGAAAATTATTTCAGAAAAGTGACGTTTCAATAACTCTAAGTCTTTTGAATGGTATTTTAAAAAAAAAAAAAAAAATACCCTTTTGTAGAGATGAGAGTCAAGAATATCCTCTAATAGAATTTATAGTGTTTTAATTAGACATAGTCTATTATAATTAAAAAATATTGCAAGTAGGTATTTTAACAATCAAGGAGATGTTGATTCAGAGAAAGAAAAAAATAGTAAATCATATTAAATAAATTTGAAAAACATATGGTGCACTAGAAGAAAGAGTCATCTTCAAGAATATATATTTCTTTTTTTGATTGGGATATATTGGTTATGAAAAATATGGCGGGAGATGAAAACTGTCAATTTCAGGTAGGTTGGAATTTAAATTGTTATAAAAGAGAAAGTATAGGTCACAAACCAAATTTTAATTCTTCATGCACTAGCTATATATGTCATCTATAACATATTTTGAAAGTAGGGGAAAAAATGATTATTTACATCTAATTTTTTGGTGGGAACTAGACCCCTAATTTTTAGTATGTTTCTGCAACTGGAAAATTGTCTTTAAAAATTGAAAAAAACATATCAAAACTTATTCAAAAAATATATTAAAAATATTAATATAAACTTCATCCATTTTTACACATTTAATTAGTTTACACCATCTTTAAATTCCAAACATAAATGTCACTTTTATACTATTGAAGTTGAACAACTTTGATTTTGTTAGCCTTTTCCTTTATAAAGGGGTGACAGATTATTGTGCTTTTACCCAAAATGGCTAACTTTAAACCTATAATAGAAAAAATTACACCTATCTTTTATGAGGAAGAAGATGTCTTTCCTTATCCAATCCCTCCTGATGTCTTAAGTTTCATTTAAAATGATGGAAGATAGAATCCACCATTAAATATAGTTGAACAAGAGTGTGATATTGATGAACAACAACTCAATTCCATTCAGGCACAAGATTATACATCACAATAATAAACTAATGTAGAAGAAGCTAGCATGAATATAACATATTTTTTTACAAGTGTCGATGGCATTCTTTCTGAATCTGAGGAAGTGGAAGAAGAGAGACATCCTAGAATTGAGGTCAGTTAATGAAATTCAGTCATGTCTTAAATATGTCTGATAAGGCTTAAATAGATTCCAATGAGTATGAATGGGATTCTATATCCAAAGAAAATATAGACAAGGACTAGAGGTTTTGCAACAATATATAACTTGGTTTAAGGTAAACGAAGTGTCCAGAGGTAGGTATGATGAGTTAGGTTTTCAAAATACTGACGTGAATTTTGATAATAATATTAGGACTCTTAATGGTCTAAACATGCTTATGGAAGGTGGTATTTTAGAACTAAACTTGATGGCTCAAGTTTATGATGAATATATTAAGAATTCTCTTGAGCCCGGCTAATCCTTATTCCTCATGCATCTTGATCTTATTGAATGGACAATGCAAGACCAATCCATGGATATTCCCACTTTTCCCAATGATTATGCCTTGTCTTGTTATCTCAATATTGTTGAACCTATGATCCAATCCATCAATGAACCTAGTGTGAACATGAAAAAAGAGGATATCAAGTATCTTAGACTAAAAAATAAAAGTAAAAGAAACAAGTGTTCTGGTGGAAAAAACCACATTCTGGCAGTATCAAAAGCCAAAATAGTAAAAAGAAAAGATGTATCTAACGGTGACAACCTCTATGAAGTGCCTAAAGATGAGATACTGGATGTTTTTTCTGAGACACTTTCAAGAATTATCACCTGTGCTTATTGAACCAACATGGCCCTTGAATATTCGAGCAAAGGAAACTTTGCACATTATACTTGTAGCTCAATCATTTTCAGAATAGGAAAGATTTTATTGAATTCTTCAAGGAAAGGATGATCAACTTTTCCTTGTAATATTCTAAGATTATCAATTCTAGATCCTGATACTATAATACATCATCTTTATATCGCTCTTAGAGTAAAACCTGTAAATAAAAAACTTCGTAAAATGCATCTTCATGTTGCATTACTTGTTAAAGATAATTTGGAAAAGTTACTTAATGAAAGTTTCATCTGAGCTATTGATTATGTTGAATGGATATCAATCATTGTACCTATTTCTAAACTAGACAAATCAATCCATATGTGCACATATTTTAGAGACTTGCACAAATCATTTCCTAAAGATGATTTCCCACTACATAATATTGACCTGATAGTGGACATGACAGCTGGATATGAAATGTATTCTCTTATGGATGGATTTTCTGGCTATAATTAGATCAAAATTGCACCTCAAGATCAAGAGAAAACAAGGTTTGCATGTGCTTGGGGAACATTATGTTGGAATATCAATGCCCTTTGGCATAAAGAATACAGGTGCTACATATTAGAGAGCTGTGACTACAATATTTCATGGCATTATGCATAAAAAAAATGAAAGATTATTTAGATGACACCTTGGTAAAATCTATGAAAAGATCATCACATCTAGTAGAATTTTGTCTAATACTGGTTAAAATGGAACAATTCAAACTCAAAATAAATCCTAAGAAGTGTGCATTTTGTATTACATCTGGAAAATTGTTAAGATACATTATTTAAACTAAAGGTATTGAAGTTGATCTAGAAAAATTACAAGCTATCATGGAAATTAAACCACCAAAGAACATAAGTCAAATGAAAAATATACAAGGAAAATTTCAATCAATCAAATAGTTTATTTCTCAGTTGCGGATAAAGCTCAACAATTCACAAAGACATTACACAAAGGAGTAACCTACAAGTTGGATGAAAAATGTGATAAGAACCTAAAAAGGATAAAGGAATATCTTACATTTAACTAATTGAATGTTTGAAGATATTAAGTTGATGATCATGCAAGGCATTAAATCAGTTAATGTAAATTATTGTCATTGATGTCAACTTGATATAATCTATATGGTCATGGAAACACTACTAAAGACTTCAAAGAACCAATGAATCAAAGGCTATGCTATCAGTAATGCATACAAGTCAAGTATTCACTAAGTGACTGCATACACTGACAGAGTGCACACCGACGGTCAGAGTAAAAAGGTAATAGTCACAATGTTAACCGACAAAAAAATCATACCATTACCGACGAGCAGAGTTACAGCGTTGCTCGACGATCAAAACACAGAGTAACCCAACAGAAAGAATTTCAGTATTGCTCAACAGAGAAAACAAAGGATGAAGATCCTGATGACAACTGAAGTCACACTGATGGAACAGTCAGTTATCACTGATGACTAACTGAAGTGTTGACCGACAGAATAGAGAGTTCAGTAAATGATAAAATGCTTAGCTATCAAGAAGCTAAAGATAGAATTAACGGGTACTTATTACTATTTTAATCATCTAGATAAAGAGAGAGATAAGTAATTGATTTAAAGCTGATTTGTCCAGATGGCAAGAAGATCTCTTTGAGATAATACTGGAGTTTTCTTTAAATCTATTGGCGAGAATTGTGGAACAAGCCGAGAATCAAGAAAGCCAAGAAAAGGGTAAATCATGTCTATATAGAGACAAACCCAATTCATTACGAATGGGGGATTAGGTGAGGAGAAAAAGAGAAGAGGAAAGATGCTAAAGAAAATATAAAGAAGAAGAAAGTCTTCATTCAGTCCTAATCAACAAGATAAAGGAAGAGATAGATTCTGTAGACACTGACAAACAGTGAGACAAGCATCATAGAGTAGAACAAGTGTGGAGAAAATGTATATGTTTGATTATATTGATCAATGAAGTAATGGACCTACAGTAGATCTGAAAATATGCAATAGAGTTGTATGTATGAACAGATCATTAGTGTTTCAGTTTAACCATTGAAGCATAAAATCCTCTTAACCGAGTAGGAGTTAAAATTATTTTTCAATTGAGATACATCCCAAGGAGTATCAAAATGTTTGATCACAAAAGTAGCATTGGATATGCCTGATACCTATTGACAAGCCAAGTGAGTGTTTGATCAAGGATGGTAGCATTAGATGCCAGATACTAGTTGACAAGATATTTATAAATCCTCTAATAAGGTCACACCTAATAGTGTGTTTGTAACCTTTAATAGGGTTGGCTCTTAACAGGGCTCACTTCAGAAGAGTGAAAATTTGGGATATCGATCCCAGTGGTTTTTCCCTTAACAGGGTTTCCACATTAAAAATCCATGTGTTATGTGTGTATGATTCATTTCTTTACTATTTTGTATCTTACATAGTTAATTATGAATTGATCGGTATACTCTGCATATTTATTGTTTTTTTATAAATAGATGACTACTTATCGGTAAACATACAGAAGAAGGTTTTACAAAGCAAACCCACAAGTAGTAAATTGATATAAGTATTTCATGGCATTCATCTTGTACGACAGAAGATAAATTGAGACATAATTTGTGGTTATAAGTTTAAAGGGTTGATCTAAGGATTAATTTTTGAGGCCACTGATTCACCCCCCCCTCCCCCCCTTCTCAATTATTACTAACATGTTCCAGGAAGGGAGCTCATAACATTTATCACTGATTGGACCTTTTAACAGTGGATGTTTGATCCACACAACAAGCCCTTGCATATTCAAGTCATCATCCATAAATACTGTGTCAAACATGTTCTCATAGATGGAGACATTGGTCTAAACATTTGTACTTGTAGTTTAATCACAGAACTAAGATATTCTAAGCATGCTATAGATTCTAGAAAGAAGATAATAATTAAATCATATGATGAAGAAGAGTGATCCTCTAAGGTTCTTGTGGTATTGTTGATCAGGGTGGGACCTGTGCAATGAGATGCAATTTTTCAAGTGTGTGATCTTCCTTTAGACTACAATATTTTGATGGGAAGACTATGGATTCATGAGATGCAAGTTGTTCCATCCATGTACCATCAATTTGTAAACTTCCCCTATAATGGATTTGAAGTTAGTGTTCCTATGGATACTAGTTATGCCTGCAATGCATTTAGATAGTCCACTCATACCCTTGTTCCTCATAATAGGGAATCTCTTACAGAACAAAAAGCTAAAAATTTTAAGGCTATGATGAAAGAGTTGGAGAAGAAACTCAAAAATTTAGATACTGGAATGGGAGGGTATAAGATAGAACATATGCTTTCATTGACATCTCTTCCTCCTTCGTGTAGATACTATGGAAAACCTTCTGTAATTATGAAACCATCAAAATCACAGGAAAAGGTCATATATGATGGTACTTTTATTCAATCAATTATTTCCCTTGGAAATGAAGAGAAATGTGTTCTTACATGGCTTTTTAGAGGAGAAGATTAAGATAGAGAAGTCAAAAATTGTTAGATTTCTCCTTAAACATATGGTAAAGGATATGATTTATTGAAACACATTGGCTATAAGGGAAAAGGTCCTATGGGGATGAATCAGAAAGTTCTAACTAAACCAATTCATGTATAATATACAGACCATAAGGATAAAATTGGTCTCAGTTTTAAAACGGCTAACTTTCAACCTATAATAGACAAAAGTACACCTATCTTTTATGAGGAAGATGTCTTTCCTTATCCAATCCCTCCTGATGTCTTAAGTTTCCTTTAAAATGATGGAAGATAGAATCCACCATTAAATACAGTTGAACAAGAGTGTGATATTGATGAACAACAACTCAATTCCATTCGGGCACAAGATTATACATCACAAGAATAACCTGATGCATAAAAAGATGACATGAATATAACATATTTGTTTACAAGTATCGATGACATTCTTTTTGAATCTAAGGAAGTGGAAGAAGAGAGACATCCTAACTGGGGAAGGTTAGTGAACTTCAGTCATGTCTTAAATATGTCTGATAAGCTTAAATAGATTCCAATGAGTATGAATGGGATTCTCTATCCAAAGAAAATATAGACAAGGAATAGAGGTTGTGAAACAATATAACTTGGTTCAAGGTAAATGAAGGGTCCAGAGGTACGTATGACGAGTTAGGTTTTCAAAATACTGACATGAATTTTTATAATGATATTAGGACTCTTAATGGTCTAAACACGCTTATAGAAGGTGGTATTTTAGAACTCAACTTGATGGCTCAATTTTATGATGAATATATTATGAATTCTCTTGTGCCCGGCTAATCCTTATCCTTCATGCATCTTGATCTTATTGAATGGACTATGCAAGACCAATCGATGGATATTCCCACTTTTCCCAATGACTATGCCGTGTCTTGTTATCTCAATATTGTTGAACCTATGATCCATTCCATCAATTAACCTAGCATTAAAATGACAAAAGAGGATATCACGTATCTTAGATTAAAAAATAAAAGTAAAAGAAACAAGTGTTTTGGTGGAAAAAACCACATTGTGGCAATATCAAAAGCCAAAATAGTAAAAAGGAAGGATGTATTTAATGGTGACAACCTATATGAAGTGCCTAAAGATGAGATACTTGATGTTTTTTTCTGAGACACTTTCAAGAATGATCACCTGTGCTTATTGAACCAACACGACTTGTGAATATTGGAGTAGAGGAAACTTCACACATTATACATGTAGCTCAATCATTTTCAGAATAGGAATTGAAACATTTTACTGAATCCTTCAAGGAAAAGAAGATCAGCTTTGCCTTGAAATATTCTAATATTGTCAATTCTAGATCCTAATACTATCATGTATCATCTTTCTATCGCTCATAGAGTAAAACCTGTAAATAAAAAACTTTGTAAAATGCATCTTCATGTTGCATTACTTGTTAAAGATAAGCTAGAAAAGTTACTTAAGGAAAGCTTCATTTGATCTATTGATTATGTTGAATGTATATCAAACATTGTACCTATTTCTAAACTAGGCAAATCAATCCGTATGTGCACATATTTTAGAGACTTGAACAAATCATGTCCTAAAGATGATTTCCCACTACATAATATTGACCTGATAGTGGACATGACAGCTGGATATGAAATGTATTCTCTTATGGATGGATTTTCTGGCTATAATTAGATCAAAATTGCACATCAAGATCAAGAGAAAACAATGTTTACATGTGCTTAGGGAACATTATGTTGGAATAGCATGCCCTTTGGCATAAAGAATACATGTGCTACATATCAAAGAACTTTGACTATAATATTTCATGGCATTATGCATAAAAACATGAAAGATTATTTAGATGACACCTTGGTAAAATCTATGAAAAGATCATCACATCTAGCAGAATTTGGTCTAATACTAGTTAAAATGGAACAATTCAAACTCAGAATAAATCCTAAGAAGTGTGCATTTGGTATTACATCTGGAAAATTGTTAAGATATATTATTTAAACTAAAGGTATTGAAGTTGATCTAGAAAAATTAAAAGCTATCATGGAAATGCAACCACCAAAGAACATAAGTCAAATGAAAACTCTACAAGGAAAATTTCAATCAATCAAAAAATGTGATAAGAACCTAAAAAAGGATAAAGGAATATCTTACATTTAACTGATTGAATGTTTGAAGATATTAAGTTGATGATCATGCAAGGAATTAAATCAGTTAATGTATTGTATTGTCATTGATGTCAAGTTGATATAATCCGTATGGTCATGGAAACACTATCAAAGACTTCAAAGAACCAATGAATCAAAGGCTATACTATCAGTAATGCATACAAGTCACGTATTCACTAAGTGACTACATTCATCGATAGAGTGCACACTGACGGTCAGAGTAAAAAGGAAAAAGTCACAATGTTACCTAACGAGAAAATGCACACCATTACCGATGAGAAGAGTTACAGTGTTGCCTGACAAGCAAAACAAAGTGTAACTTGACAGAAAGAATTTCAGGATTTCTTGATGGAGAAAACAAAGGATGAGGATTTCGATGACAACTGAAGTCACACCGATGGAATAGTCAGTTATCTCCAATGACTAACTGAAGTGTTGATTGAAAGAACAGAGAGTTCAGAATATGATAAAATTCTTAGCTTTCAAGAAGCTAAAGATAGAATTAACAGGTACTTATCACTGTTTTAATCATCTAGATAAAGCCAGAGATAAGTAATTGATTTAAAGCTGATTTGTCCAGATGGCAAGAAGATCTCTTTGAGATAATACTGGAGTTTTCTTTAAATATATTGGTGAGAATTATGGAATACACCAAGAATCAAGAAAGCCAAGAAAAGGGGAAATCATGTCTATATAGAGACAAACCCAATTCATTACGAATGGGGGATTAGGTGAGGAGAAAAAGAGAAGAAGAAAGATGCTAAAGAAAATCTGAAGAAGAAGAAAGTCTTCATTAAGTCCTGATCAACAAGATAAAGGAAGAGCTAGATTCTGTAGACACCGGTGAATAGTGAGACAAGCATCACAGAGTAGATCAAGTGTGGATAAAATGTATATGTTTGACTATATTGATCAATGAAGTAATGGACCTACAATAGATCTGAAAATATGCAATAGAGTTGTATGTATGAATAGATCATTAGTGTTTCAGTTTAACCATTGAAGCATAAAATCCTCTTAACCGAGTAGAACTTAAAAGTCTTTTTCAATTGAGATAGATCCCAAGGAGTATCAAAATGTTTGATCACAAAAGTACTATTGGATATGTCTGATACCTATTGACAGGCCAAGTGAGTGTTTGATCAAGGATGGTAGCATTAGATGCTAGATAATAGTTGACAAACTATTTCTAAATCCTCTAATAAGGTCACACCTAACAGTGTGTTTGTAACCTTTAATAGGGTTGGCTCTTAACAGGGCTCACTTCAGAAGAATGAAAATTTGGGGTATCGGTCCCAGTGGTTTTTCCCTTAACAAGGTTTCCACGCTAAAAATCCATGTGTTATGTGTGTATGATTCATTTCTTTACTATTTTATATCTTACATAGTTAATTCTGGATTGAACGGTATACTCTGCATATTTACTGTGTTTTGGTAAATAGATGGCTGCTTATTGGTAAACATATAGAAGAAGGTTTAACAAAGCAAACCGACAAGTAGTAAATTGATATAAGTATTTCATGGCATTCATCTTGTAGGATAGAAGATAACTTGAGACATAATTTGTGGTTATAAGTTTAAAGGGTTGATTTAAGGATTAATTTTTGAGGCCACTGATTCACCCTCCCTCCCCCCCCTCTCAGTTATTACTAACATGTTCCAATAAGGGAGCTCATACCATTTATCACTCATTGGCCCTTTTAACAGTGGGTGTTTGATCTCATCGATCAACTATATCTTTCTTCATCTAATGGTCATAAGTTTATCATCATGGCCACTAAGTATGTTACAAAATACATTTAAGCGGTTCCACTCATCAAATCAACCAGAAAACAAGTGGCTATTTTTATCCTCAACTACATTATCTATAGGTATGGGATCCCCTTCTCAATTGTGACTGAAAAATAGAGGGTAGTTCAAATACAATTATATGAATGAGCTCTGTGAGAAGTTTAGAATAAATAAAAAAATGTCTTCTATCTACTACCCTAAAGGTAAAGGATAGGTTGAAGCCTCCAACAAAACACTACTTACTATCTTGCATAGAACGGTAAAAATAGGAAAGAATTGACACCTTCAACCTAATCCAAATCTATCTTCTTACAGAACAAGTATTAGAATACATACAAGAGCTACACCTTTTTCTTTGGTATATGGGGTAGAAGCAGTATTACCAATCAAAGTGGAAATTCCATCTCTATGAGTTTCTTTACAGGGTCTTGTAACAAATGAAGACTACAAAATATCTAGATTGAAAGAAATTTAGTCATTGGATGATCGTCAAAAAGTGGTGTTTGATCACCTTAGATCTTACCAAAAGAGAATTTCTAAAGGATACAACAAGAAAGTTTGACACGGATAATTTCAGGTTGGTGACCTTATTTTAAGAGAAAATACTAGGAATCAACAACATTGGGAACAAAAAGGAAAGTTTTAACCCAACTAGCTGGGTCCTTACATCATTACTGCAGTCTTTTTCTCTAGAGCTTATCAACTCTCAACAAAACAACGAGAATAGCTCCATGAACCTATCAACACCATCCATCTAAAGAAATTCTACAGTTAGCGTTCTCTGATCCAGCAACATGTTCAACTAAAAATGTCTTGAAAAAAATCCTAAAAAGAAATGATCATCCTAGTGAAAACCTGGCAAGAGGTGCCTTAATGAATCACCAAAAAAAATTAAAAAAAAATAAAAATACAAAAAATAAGGGAAAAGGAGAAAAATACAAAAAAAAATTGAAAAATAAGTGCCCTGGTGAAAACCTAGTAAAAAGATGCCTCAGTAGAAAAAATAGAATCTCTTCCCAAGTAGGTGAAAACCAGGTAAATAGGTACCTCTTGCAATATCAAAAGGATGTGACATTCAGGTCATCCTGGCACTTTATGCCTTGGTTCTTATGTCTATCTCTGACATTCAATCTGATCAATGGCATATTCATATCCTCATGGTTTCCTCATCGGTGAGGGTTGTATTGACATTCTGTGTCCCAAAGGCTCAATGATGAAAATTAGATCATCTCAAAACTACTGACTAAAGTCCTAGGTTGTATTCATGTTAGGTTTGGCATTTCAAGTGTTTCTAGCATGATAGCATTTCTCTTTAAATTGTATATATCATCATCTATTCACAAGTGATCAACTGTGCATTGTCATCATAGCCATGATTGAGTACATGTATATTGACAAAGCACTTTATGCATGATATATTAGTAGTATACATAATTATATCATATAGATCCATAAATTCATTACATATTCATTGCATCCATATTAGAAAATTGAAAGAGAAACCAAACATTAAATTCATATTTGCATTTGTATAAGCATCATTATACGCATCCATAAGATCATCCATTTACATAACAAAAAAATAAAGCATATTCATATTCATGATCATGAGAAATGCATCCAGTCATATACAAAAATACATGCATCTAATATAGCAAATTTTGAACATCTCATATCACTATCAACTATGTCAATAAACAAAGTACAATGATATCGAATCATGTATCTCATGTTTTTGCCCTAATTTTCAACTTGCTTTGATCGACGTAAAAATTGAACCTCTACCTAATTTGATGGTCCTGAGTCCATTTTTGGGATCGAAATTAAAATTTGATATCACTATTTAGTCAAAATCTTAAATCAAATTTCTTTTCAAATGCAGTTGATTGCTTTGCGCAATCGATCTTCATAACATCAAACCAAATCAAAATTCTTTCTAATCATTTCTCAATCTATATCCACAATTTTGGTCAAAAGTGGTCAAACTTGGTCAACAAGACCCTAATAAATTGTAGAATGTGTTCCTAAACATATACAACCCAATTAGAATTAGATCAAATATTTTCTTTGTCATCACTAAATTTTGAGTTTGCTCCCGAGGAGGCATGATGACTACATCTTATTAAACAATAAAATTTTCAATCAAAAAAGACCTCATTTATAGGGGCATCTCAACTTCATTAGGATCCATATCAAGTTGAGGTTTGTTTAATCATTTTGAGAGAGTGATTTCATTGATTCATATCAAGTCACTCAGACAAACATCAAATCTATTGCAACATAGTCAAATCTCCAGGGGCATATTAGTTTCATCGCATCACATCAATCTGATATTGTCCTCTTAAGTCTGGTAATTGGCTTCATTAGAGTCTATATTAAGTCAACTATCTTGATGGGTCTCTTAACGATAATAATTTTTCATCACACCTCATCAAGCTCGTTATTTATTCAAATCAATCTTATGATTTAAGAGTCTTTCTCACATTGATCAATTTCATTGCTTCACATTAAATTGATTATTTTTCACCATCATCATTGGATAGATGATCAGTATTATCATTTCACATCAGGCTAAGCATTATGATCTTTCTTCATTGATTCTAGCTCCATCAAGTTCAAAATTGATGTCATTCAAATCTTCAATCGGTCTTCATCCAATCAAGCTCGGATTTGATTTCTCTCCTCAAGAAAAGTTTCATCGCTTCATATCAAACTATTATGTGCTTAACCAACAGATGTTCTTTGGCTTAATGCACTACTTGCACATTAATTCAAAGATGGGAAATGTAATCACCCAAAAAAGGTCTTCTAAAATATAAGCCCCTATATATGGTGAAAATGGGACACCAAGATGTGTAATGAAGATAGGTTCTTGGAAGAAAATCCACTCCAATTTCACTGGATATAACTCTCAATAAGGGCCACAAGGGAAAGAAGGATATCTCTCAAGCCATGCCCCTAATCGGATACAAGCTAGATTATCACAACCCAAATTATGTAGAGGTACTAATGCCATGCTAGGATCTAACCAAGTGCTGAGAAGAAAGATTCATTTTTCTATGAGCGGAATAGGATCAACTAGGAAAGCAGGTATAATGAAAAGACTAATGGAATAGATAATATCTACTATGGAAATGCTCAAAATAAAGGAAAAAATGATAACTCACCTTTTAATTTTTTGCATGTGTGTGTTCAAACTCAAATCCATAATTTTTCTACTGAAACATCTCAAAAACCCGAATAGGACTAGATCTGGAAATACAAACCTGATAGATCTACAAAACCCAGAAATATTTATGGCTCACAACTATGATGAACTGGAGGGTGGATGGTGACATGCAGAAAATACACCCAAGACTAGGCCAACCTCGACCTAGTCCAAGACCATAAAACTGAACTGGAACTTTGTGTCGGGCACTAGAACTGTCAAATCTGCAAATAGGAATTATATCTCCACTATCTAGGGTATGTCAACCTTGGCCTAGACTTGACTGTTGATGGAACAAAGAATGAATCTTGGATCTATGATCTTCTTCCAAAAGGGTATCTGGATCTATACTTCAATTTGTCCTTATGAAACCTTCAAATGTGAAAAAGGGTATGTGTGGGTGGCTACATAGGGGTTTGCCTTAGTCAACTCCCCGTCTTAGTTATTTTCTCCTCCACGAATACTCGTCAGGACATATTTTTGTGTGTGTAGTGATCGTGAATCTAGAATGAAATTCTAGAATGTATAGAGAAATGTATGTAAATGCCAAAATTTAACCCTAGAGAGTGAAATCCTAGCCTGAAAATGTAAATGTGTATGTAAATATGAAGAAACTATGCATAGATCTTAAAATAACATGGAAATAATACCAAGACCCCAAGGCTGAAGTACTCCAAGCCACCTTCACAATTCATTTCATACTCCATGTTGATGTCTTGAATACTTGAATGTTTTATTGGCAAAAGAATGGAAAGTGAAGAACTCTCTTGCTTCAATGGATGTTTCCAAGCCTTCATGGTTCCACCTTGAAATTGCACTATGTCAAATTGGGATGTCAACACAAGCTTGTCCACATGAAGTTTCCATATATCATCATCATCATACCAAATGAAGCATTTATGTTTGAATTTATAGTGATTTTGGGATTACACCCCGCAAGGCCCAACTGTACAAGGCGAGAAGCCTTGAAATTTGAAATGGACCCGGGATCCCAAAAGGTTTGTGCCTTAAGGCTAGGATGACCTTGGCCTAGTTTCTACAAGTAGGTTGACCTTAGTATAGCCCTTAGGGGTATTATGACCTCGGTCTCATCCTTGGAGGCATGGTCCTCTAGAATTGTCCCAAGATTGCAAATAACAATTAGTTCAAGGTTGGAGAAAAATATGAGCGGAAAAAGAATAGTTTCAGGATGAAAAAACACTTGGAAAGAGGAGATGAAAAAGGAGGACACCTTTTTGTTAGGTCCTACCTTCATATTTGGACCAAAGAAGAGGGAAATCAAGGGGAATTTGCTAGATCCTACCCTTATTTCTCCTAGAATATCTAGAAAAGAAAAAAGTCCAATGCATCCTAAATGCAAGTGTACCATGCAATCACACTAAATGGGTGTTAAACCATCACTAAATTGAAGTACTTCTAATTTAGGATAAAAAAACCCCTAATCTTGATTAATCGATCTTGAATCATCAAAGTCCTAACCAAAGGTAATTATGTTCACCAATTCAACCTGATCTGGTCACTAGGTTATATTTAATCACTAAATCATTTAAAATCTCAAATATCAACATTATTTGGAACTTAAATCATTTTAATCATATTTATTTATTAAATATCCAAGAATATTTATTAAATAAATTAATTTTTTATTAAATTATAAAAAGGATTAATTTTAGAAAAAGAATTAAGATTTGAGAAAAAGGGAAAGTTGAATAAATCAAAAATCAAATCTGGAGTTGAAAAGGGAAAGGTGAATAATTCAAAAATCAAATCTAGAGTTGAAAAAGGAAAGTTGAATAAATCGATAATAAAAACATTCAATAAATATTATCTCAATAAGTCACTTGAGAAAGTAGCCAATCAGCTCAAACTCATATGGATTGTGCTAATTCTGGGAGAATCTTGGCCACTCCTTATCAACACTCTTGATCGTTTCTTTTATCTGAGTTTTCTATAAATTCAAGCTCTCACCTCTCAAATAATATACAATCAAAGGAAACACAATATACAATCATCTAGGAAAATATTGCAATTGAATAGTATTGATATCATGCTAGTTTGTTCTTGATTTATCTTGTATATTAGATTTTAGCATTGAATCATGGATTTCATCTAGCTTAATTTGTTTATTGTTTTGCATCAATTTAGATTAGTTTTCATCATATTTGCATTAAAAAAATTCCAAAAACATAGATTAATCATGCAATCATGTTCAAATCATCCGTCTTGGTGTAGTCAAGCACTGGCAATGAATGAAAAATATGAGAGCAATCATACTTGCATCATCTAGGAGGAAATAGATTGATTTAGTATGTTTTATATGTTGTTATTTGATTTCATTTATCTAACCATGCATGTAATGATCTATTGAGTGTTTATGACAAACAGGTACAAAAATTTCACACACACACACTTTAAACATACCAGTCCATTGTTTTTTAACCAAAAAGCGCCGACATAAATCCATCACAAAAGCATAAACAATATACCCAACATTCAAGCCTAAATAGAGAGCCAAAAGAAACCCAGATGCCAAAGCAGGTAGAGGTGTCCATCTACACAGGCACCATTTCATATGAAAATGTTGATTGAATTACTGGTAAACTTTTCAGAAAAAATGTATCAGACTAAAGAGGCAGAAACTATGATCAATACAAACATCAATGCAAGTGCAGACGTTGATCTGGAATTTTTCCTGAAACTTGGAAAACTTAAGATAAAATACCCAATTCAACACCAACGTATGGCTGACAAAAATATAGCTCCACATGAGGACGTAGTGGATGCACATGTTTGAGGTCTTACACACTTGATACACTCAATAGTAACATAATGAAAGCTAATCTATGAAGCATAACAACATATATCTAAAAATCACTAAAACATAAATTCAAAGGGATAGAATGAGTGCATCATGCTCACAAATCCATCACTAGAAGTAGTCCACCTCCTATACACCAATCGTCAATAATGATGCAAAATGCCACCCAACGATATGCTCCCTTAGGTCCACCCCAATTTTCTCGCAAAGATATTCACCCGGCCACAAACACAAGGTACACATGCACACAAGGAATGGCTAGCACACACGCCAATCATATGCAGAACTCAATGAAAGGTATAGTGATTATAGTACAATGCACAGATGCATAAGTCATAATGTAAGTACACCAAGGTCACTACTCAAACCTAGACAAGGTATGGTGATGAGACTCAGAAATGGAGTTTCATCACACTACACATGGAGGCTCGCATGGCTTTAAGAGATCCTTCTCTCATCAAGGATACTCTGCTAAGCCATATCAACGTCCATAGATGGAAAGGCTAAGTTGTACCATATCACCATCCTCAAATGAAGGCAAGGTACTATGTCATCTCAACATTCATAGATAGCAAGGCAAGGAAATACTATCTCAACATCCTCAAACAACGGCAAGGTAGTAGCATTAAGTATTCTATTATATTTTACCCCATTAATTATTTAAGTTATCAGTTCTTATTAAGAACTCTTCCAAGGTTACCCTAGGGCCCCTTTGTGCCCCAGCCCAGTTTAGAGAGAGACTCCATCTGACTACTTTACAACAACTGTCAATAATGCAACAATACCAAAAGAGACACCAAGTCCAAAACCAAAAGTGGTAAAGTAAGCTTTATTAGTGGTGCAGAGCACCCTAGGATTTAGCTAAAAACCCTAGCCCTAGCAATTTTGAACAGTCTTGATAACGGTCTTCTAATGAGAAAGTCATGTTTTAGTCTAGTCGCAAAGTCACAGAACCAACAGAGAGCAGAAAATAATGAATCGTACACTCGCGAACTAGTTAAAAGTTAAGTTCCTTAGTGAGCGAGTGCGCGACGAGAAAGCTCATCGCTCAGTCGCAGAAGAATCATGAGCTCAGTTTCAAAACAGTGTGATAGCGTGATGGGAGCTCATCACTTAGTCGTGAAGCACGTGGTAGTTCGAAGTTAAGTGGTGCGAGTGCACGACCACAGTGCAGCGCAAGGTCGTGAAGGAATTGGCAGCTCGGGTTGAAGTGTAGCGAGTGCGCGACTTGAGCTCATCGCTCGGTTGCAGAGAACATGTCAGTTTCATGCCAAGCAGTGCGGGAATGCGATTTACATATCATCGCTTAGTCGTCGAGTAAGGAATAGCTCAAGTAAAAACATTACAAGAGCACGATGAGCATGTCATCGCTCAGTCGCAGATCAAGACATGAAAAGTGATTTTCACTCGCGACATGTGATGAGGAACAGAAATAGTAAAATAATAAAGTATGCTGACATGTCGATAGGAGAAGGCATTGAAAAGTCTTAACCGCCAAATCAGAAAGGGAATGATATGGATAATGAACGTTGTCCAGAGTGTCGACCATGCAAAGAAACTTGATGACAGATTGCAGAAGAATTTGAAGAACAGAGAATAGCTGGAAGTCTGAGATCGACAGGTAACCACCAGGGTTACAAAATCAAGGAGAAGCCGAAGATAAAAAGTAGTGGAGAGTTAGTTAGTTACAAAGATTTTTTTTTCTTGACAGAGACAGAGTAGACTAGAAGAAAGTATTGTAATCTTCTGTATTATTAATAAAGGGGAGTTTGTCTATACGTTGAGTGTTCTTTTGTTTTGATAAGAGTTCTGAAAAAGTGCTGTTTTGTTTCTGTTAAGTAATATGGGTGCTTCTTGACTCTGATAATCTGTTCTATGGATTGTGACAGTCAAGAAGCATCCTTCATATTATGTTTGTTTCTGTATTTTTGTTGGATGAGAAGCTAGTCAAGAGGTCAGACAAGTCCTAGGCGAGCCTATGGTCTGGCTAGAGAACTTGTAGATGAGATAGATAAGAAGTAGGAAGGTGCATGA
>MU224082.1:593372-621989 GCA_018584345.1 Thuja plicata
TTTAAAAAAAAAAAAAAAAAAAAAAAAATTTAAAAAACGGGCACCCGTTTTGAAAAAAACGGGTACCCGTTTTTTGAATTTTGGATCGGGTGTCCGAGCCTAAGACGGGTGCCCATTTTTTTCAAAACGGGTGCCCGTTTCTAGCGGTAGATTTCAAGCCCACAAGACTTCCGCGGAATTGGCACTCAACTTCTTGCACTTACCCCTTAACCGCCAAATCAGAAAGGGAATGATACGGATAATGAACGTTGTCCAGAGTGTCGACCATGCAAAGAAACTTGATGCCAGATTGCAGAAGAATTTGAAGAACAGAGAACAGTTGGAAGTCTGAGATCGACAGGTAACCACCAGGGTTACAAAATCAAGGAGAAGCCGAAGATAAAAAGTAGTGGAGAGTTAGTTAGTTACAGAGATTTTCTATTCTTGACAGAGACAGAGTAGACTAGTAGATTGTATTGTAATCTTTTGTATTATTAATAAAGGGGAGTTTGTCTATACGTTGAGTGTTGTTTTGTTTCTGTTAAGTAATATGGGTGCTTCTTGACTCTGATAATCTGTTTTATGGATTGTGACAGTCAAGAAGCACCCTTCATATACATTATGTTTGTTTCTTTATTTTTGTTGGATGAGAAGCTAGTCAAGAGGTTAGACAAGTCCTAGGCGAGCCTATGGTCCGGCTAGAGAACTTGTAGATGAGATAGATAAGAAGTAGGAAGGTGCATGACTGTAGGGAATTCAGTCATGAAGAGTAAGATACAGTGAAGAGCAAGACATTCGGTGGGTAGGGAACCTAGGAGAAAGGGAATAGATAAGTCCTTCAGCTTAGGGTCTGAGAGTAGCCCTAAGAGACTCAAGTGTGAGTCTAGAGAGTCCTGAATTGAAAACGATTCTAGGTGAGATTCCTAGAAGAGAGGAGGAATCTGAGAGAGTTAGGTGACTCCCCCATCAATTAGCCTCAACCAAGAGCACGGGTCCCTCGAGATCTCGATAAGGCACACTCAATTGTGCTCATGATGTGGTTTAAACACCAACAGTTCCAATTAAGATGAGATCACAATCAAACATCAAGAAAAAACTAAAAGGAATAAAATGTAAAATTTCTTATGCACAAGGCACACTTAACTAACCTCTTTACCAAGATCATAGATTCCAAGGTCAATCTAATATCAAAAAATAGAAACCACTTATTAGCCATAATCATAGGATTAGTTCCCAAGCCCAAATTACAAGAAAATTGAAGAAATGCTCATGGACTAAAATAGACTTTAAATAAATAAAAATAAGAACTCATTTTCTCTAAGATACCCAACAACACATTCATCCAATAAACTTCTCATTCTGTGAATACACGGAAAAATGGTCACCATAACACCATAAAAACTATATATTTCAATTTACAAAACAAGAATAATTGTAGAAGTCCAACCCAACAATGAAAATAAATTAGATTGTGGAGGAATACTAATTCTTAGTCCATGAAAAATAAAGAAACTTACTTGAAATCGAAAGTTCAGCAAAATGAAATATATAGAAAGCCATATCTCACACAAAGGTGAAAACATGAAAAATGGAAGGAAGAAAATAAATTCTTCATGAAAATGAAAAATGGCTCCAGAAAAGTGAGAGCAATTGCGGCATGAATCCAACATGCCACTACCCACAAAAACCTAGCAAGAAGATCAAACCCAACAAGAAAAAAGAGTGATTTTCTCTAAAATAATTTGGAGTAAAATCTAATTTCTTCAAACCCAAAAGTGAGGAAAATGAATCTTTTTCCATAATATAAATTCATTTTTCGCCAAAAGACCAAAAAGAACTAAAAATCAAATCACTTAAATAAATTAAATCAAAAGTATAGACTTCCCAAAAATCCCTAAAAAATAATTAATCAATTCCTATTAAATCTAGAATTTGACTATGACAAATTAGCCAGTAAATAAAATTAATCCTCAAAATAATTAAACTAGCATTTAATCTATAAATCAACCATGACAACTATAGGAGCTCTAAATGCACAAACACATAGATTGGTCTAACACAATAAGAAAATGAAATTTGAATTTACCCACACATACTATATCGATTACAGATACATCATCCATATAGGGATGGTATTGGCTAAATCATGAGCGGTCAGTGAAACTATCTCCTATGTCACTACCGATGAGAAGACACACTCAAACTTGTGGCTCAAGCAGAGACAATGTCTAGTACATGTTCACTAAAATACACACACATCAAATGCAGTTGTTCGCAGTATAAATAGTTGAAGCATAAACATAAATAATCAGGGTATGGCTAATGGAATAGTAACGTGATCATTCACATGTATTAGAATGACATGGAATTGGTTGTGCCATGTTTAATCCTTAATGTGCATTCTTTTTAAATTAAGCACTAAATAATTATTTATGACAATATGATAATAAATAAGTGAAAAATGTCAATGAAATATCCATCAATAATAAAGGCACAATATAATGGGAAAACATTGATAACTGTCATGATATCATAATAAAATATTATCGAATATAAAATACACCATATATCATCATAAAGAATTATGTCACATAATAGAAGCATCATCATGCAAATATGACCAAAATGGAAAGAAAAAATATAATCTAACATTTAAATCAGCAATGATACTATTAAAGACAAAATAATATATTGTAACCAAATGCATCACACGGTGCAAATGTGTGAGCACAACATACTAATAGTCATGAAATAATAACAAGAGTCTAACTTGGATCAAAATAACATATCATAGGATACAACCGTGGGAGGCACTATATAACCTCATTTAAGTTGATGGTGCACAAGGAGATCATTGTATCTAGAACCAAATTATTTTGTCACTCGTAGTATAATGGCATGATGATGTAAGCATAGTGGTCAAGAAAGAGTCGACACAATTTCATCCTCATCGGCTATTGTGTGATGCCTATCTGTACAATTGTAGTCCTATATAACCTCTATACAATGTTTATAGAATCTAACTTATCAAACATAACTCTCCTTTACATAGAAAACCACTTCTCTATCATGACCTACTTACTATATAGGCATAGGCTTGTGGTCTCAACCAATTAGTTTTGATGAGAGACCCCACAGACCTCATACATGTAATATGCTCAATTGCTAACACCTAGAGAAGTGTGCAAGACATCAAATTATGTGCAGCATAATGATTATATCATCGAAAATCTTAATATAAATATTCCAACATACTCCATCCCCATGAAAACATGTTCCTATGCTCCTCCTATCAAATAGTGTGTTAGAATGAATTTAGAATAATTGAGAGGGGGGTGAATCAGTTATCCTCAGGTCTATATGTACCAATTGAAACTTAATAGCACTTTAAACAACTCATATACGCTTGGTAGAAACAACATAAGTCAACAACTTAAATATGCAGTTTACTATTCAAATGTAATCAGCTTGCAGAAACTTAATAGTAAAACACAACATAAACATTCACACAAGTTGACACCAATATTTAACGTGGAAACCCAAATTGGGAAAAACCACCAGTAACATGCTACCAAATTTTCCATCTTTTGAAGTGAGCTCTACTAGGATCCAACCCTGTTAAAGGTTACAAAACACATTGCTAAATGTGACTTGGTTAAAGGATTTAATCACCCTACCAAGAGTGGCCTTATTAGAGGTCTTAGAACATTCCACCTAAATGTCACCTTGCTCAAAGGATTTATTCAATGACTGTTAGGTCAACTTGGCTAAAGGATTTTGACTAATACAATGGTTAGAAAGTAATTAGCAGGTGTGATCTGATACATACAACTTAATTTGCAAATCCATATCCAATTCAGCTCTTATGCTAATTCACTGAGTAGCCTCCATCCTCATTGTTCAGCCTTCTCTACTAGATCATGCCAATTAGTCAATTAACCATGCAATCCTCTTGCATACACTTTTCACATTCATCTCACAACTTCAATAACCCCTTGAGATTATCTTATACCTCTTCATATAGGTAAAATAAATCTTTTTCTCTTAATCAAGATTGTAGATCTTAGGTTAGGTTAGATCCAACGGATCTTTCCATCATTTACATTTAATTTACTTCTCCAAAGCATACACTAATTAAATATTGGATCCATGCGTTAATTACAGTTACCCATGCATTTAAATAGTGTGGACCAATCATGCTTATCCTTAATTAACTTTATATATCCCAATAAATTCAATTATGTCAGCCAGAGATCTCAAATCTACACAATTACCAAAATACTATTGCTTGGCCAACACTGTGTTCTTCCACTCGGTCATCACTATTTTCCTTGGCAATTTACTAGTGCTCGGTCAACACTTAGAAATTATGCTTAGTATACACTAGTTCTCATTCGACATAAAATTTTCTTGGCCTATACTGTTCACAGTAAACTAACATATTGACTTAGTGTTATAGATAAACAACACATTAATTTTCCACTGTGCCAACTAATCAAGTACCCTTGTAATTTTCCATAACTCAACCATTTCACTCAGTCTTCTTGTTATCCTTGCCTTCAAATATTCTTCAACAATTAATAGATATGGTGCTCAAATAGATAGCAATAGTCTCACCAATTAAAGTTTGACATCAATGACAAAAAAACAATTGTTTAGATTGTAGCTTTCCAACAATCTCCCTCTTTGGCATTGATGGCAACACTAAACATTAAAACAAAAATTTTACAAACATAGTTACCATACAATCCAAAAAGTCTACCTGTGTTCCTTGATATGAAAAAATCTTCATTAATGTCTTTAGCTTCATTCTGATTCTCATCTTGTAAAATATTTCTCCCTCTATGTCTGTAATCACACTGAAATCTTTCTATTTCTGTTCATCTATAGAATTCCTCTTTCAGTAATTTCTCCCTTTTTCTCAAAGTATAGTAAACTCTCCCTCTTTGACAACAATTCCAAAGACATTGACATCTTCTTCATGCAAATTATTCTATTCTAACTCAGTATCATGTTGTTCCTATCATCTTGCTTATGATTGATCCTCTTTTCTGTCCTTATCTTTCTTTCACAGCTTTAGGCAGCTTCCTAAAGTGTGACTTCCTGTGCATCAATGTGCCAAATATTCTGAGTATAACATTTGATGCAACAGTCCCAGTTTGAACTAATCAGCCTCAGTTAGCAGAATCACCCCTAATTTACCTCACAGATGCTCATGAGAATCCTTGGGTAGTTCTTTTGTAAATATGTCTACTAACTATTCCTTAGTATGCACATATTCAAGTCTCACTTCCTTGTTTTGAACTAGCTCCCTCAAGTAATGATACTTGATAGCTATATTCTTTGTCTTAGAGTGCTTCATAGGGTTCTTAGAAATATTAATGGTACTCAAGTCATCACAATATATAACAACTGGTTCTATGATCTCCTCTTTCATACCTTTCAGTAGTATCTTCAACCACACAATATTAGAGCGGTTAACTGTTGCTGCCACATACTCAGCTTCAGCTGTAGATTGTGAGGTGCAATTTTGTTTCTTGCTTGTCCATGAAACCAATATCTTTCCCAAAATAAATACACCGCCTATGGTGGTTTTTTTGTCATCCACATTTCCATCTCAATCAGAGTCAGTGTAAACTCTAAGCTCAAACTTATCATTCTTTTTGTATTACAAACCATATTCATCTGTTCCTTTCAAATATCTCAAAATTCTTTTTACTGCCATCATATGAGTTTCCTTGGGATTGGCAGAAAATCTTGCAATAATTCCAACAGCCAAAGAAATATCAGTTCTGTTGTGCACAACATATTGTAGCTCCCCAATCATTGACCTGTAAAGGGTTTGATTCACATCTTTTGTATCATCATTTTTTGTTAACTTTTGTCCAGTAGCCATGGGTGTACTTACTAGTTTTAATTCTTCCATTCCAAAAGTTTTTAGTATCTCCTTGACATATTTTGATTGATTAATATTGATACCATTCTTCATTTGATATATTTGTAAACCAACAAAGAATAAATGATTTCACCAAACATAGACATCTCAAATTCAATTTGCATCACTTTTGCAAATTTTTGGCATAACACATCTTGTCCACCAAATATAATGTCATCAACAAAAATTTCAACTAATAAAGTACCATTACTTAGTTCTGTCTTCAAATACAGATTGTTGTTGTCATTGGTCCTTGCAAATCTAATCTTTATCAGATAATTGTGCAATCTCTCATACCATGCTCTTGGTGCTTGCTTCAGTCCATATAGTGCCTTGTGTAGTCTACAAACCATGTTCCTCTTGCTTGGGTCAACAAATCCATCAGCTTGCTCAATGTACACTTCTTCTTCTAATATCCCATTCAAGAATGTTGACTTTACATCCATCTGATAAACTTTAAGACCTTTGTAGGCTGCATATGCAAGTAAGGTTCTGACTCCTTCCAACCTTGCAATTGGGACAAATGTTTCTTCATAATCAATTCCTTCCTCTTGTGCATAACCCTTGCATACCAGTCTAGCTTTATTCCTTGTTACTTCTCCATGTTCATTCAGCTTATTTCTGAATACCCACTTAATACCAATTAAATTTTTGTCATTCAGCCTAGGTATAAATGTCCAAGTATTATTATTTTCAATCTGTTCAATCTCTTCACTCGTGGCTTGTATCCAGTCTTCATTCTCTAAAGCATATTTTACTATTTTAGGCTCAAAATCACATAAAAAGCATGTACTGTCTCTCAACTTACTTCTTTTCATTAATGCAGAATCATTTTATCCTATGATTTGATCAATTTTATGGTGCCTCCTCACATACTATTCTAGATTAGTTTCTTTCTTTGCTTTAGATTCATTGTTCTAGTTCAGTTCAGGTTGATTTTGTGTCTCGACATCTCCTTTAGATAGCTCAATAGTTACCTCTTGTTGCCTGGCAACCTCATTCTGTGACTCGGCAGGTGCTAGCTATTGCTTGGCAACCTCATTCTTAGGTTCAAGTAATACATTTGAATCTTCCTCATCCAGATAAAAAAGTGATTTGTAACTTTCAGGTTCCTGTGTGCTTTCTCCTTCATTTCTTTCTTCATATTCATCAATTCTAAAATTTGCACTTTCCACAATTTTGTTAGTGTTATAATTCAAACACTTATATGCTTTACTTTCAGTTGAATAGCCAAGGAATAAGCCTTCCTCACTTTTAGCATCAAGTTTTCCATTTTTGCTAGATCGTTCAGTATGAAACATTTGCTTCCAAAAACTTTGAAATATTTTAAATTAGGTGCATATCCATACCATAGCTCATAAGGTGTAGCATTAGTACCTTTCTTGACTTGTACTCTATTCAGGGTATAGATTTTTGTACTCATAGATTCTCTCCAATATTTTTGTGCGACATTTTTCTCCATCATTAGTATTCTGGCATAGTCCATGATAGATCTATTTCTTCTTTCAGCAATACCATTTTGCGGCGGTGTCCTGGGTGCGGACATCTATCTTTTTATACCTCAATCATTGCATAACATGTTAAACTCATTATAAATAAACTCGCCTCCTTGTTTAGATCTCAAACATTTCAAACTTTTACCTTTCTCATTTTCAACTTTTTCCAAGTACCACTTATATAACTGGAATGCATCAGATTTTTCTTTAAGAAAGATAATAGTCATCATTCTAGAGTAATCATCAACAAATAGAATGAAATATCTATCTCCACAGTATCTTTTCTCACCAATGGGACCACAAAGATCAGTATGAACCAATTCTAGAATTTCCTCAGAAGTATGAATCCTGCTCTTGAAACTAGATTTAGTCATTTTTCCCAATTGACATTGTTTACACATTGCATTTTCAGGTTTCTTTAACTTAGGTATCCCTCTAACCTTTTTCATTTTTCTTATTCTTACCAAGTTATCAAAGTTTGCATGACACAACCTTTTAAATTTCATAACCAAACATCATTATATTGTGAAAACAAGCATGTCTCATCAGCTAAGTCCAGATAGAACAAGTTACCTTTTGTCTTCTCTCCACTTCCAACTAGTTCTCTAGTGGCATCATAGATCTTTGCCTTCTTGTGATGGAATTCAACTCTGTAACCAAAAGTATTCAATTGTGCAATACTAAATTAATTATAGTTTAGATCATCAACCCAATATATATTGTCACATATGATCTTATCAGTCAATCTAATTGATCCTTTCCCTTTAACAAGACATGGTGCATCATTACCAAATTTATCATAACTGCCATTGCACTAATCTAAGGTCTCAAATTTATCCTTATCACCAGTCATGTGATGTGAACAACCACTATCAATAATCCAACAGTCACATTTACTCATATAAGAAATTAATTTTGTTTTCTCATCATCATCAGAATCATCTTTCATAGCAACATACACAACTTCTATATTATTTTCATCAGAATTGTCAGAACCACTATCAAAAGCTTCTTCAGCTATATAGAAAGATTTATTACCTTTATCTTTTTAATCCTTATACTTTCTGAAGTCTTGGTCATCCTTTGTGTATTTGTACTCGCTATCTCTTCTTTCATCTTTGTCATTCTTATCAAGACATCTAGCAACAATATGAGCAACTTTGTTAGATGAAAAACAAATGATAGGAAGTTTACCTTCAAATTTTATTTTTCCTCTAGATAGTCTTCTTTCCATAAGTGCCTCAAGTTCTTCCAGATCATCATCTGACGTGTTACTGTCACTGTTCACACATTTCTTTCCTTTCTTTGATTTTTTAAGGACCAACTGGGATCTGAATGCAGAATCAATAGCTTATGGAGTGTAGTTATCAAAATTTGACATCTCAAATGCAGTAAGTCTTCCTACCAGACCTTCTAAAGTCAAATTATTATTAGAATTACACCTCAATTATTAAATTGTAGAGACTCTAATAGAATATACATGAAGAAGATTCCTCAGTACCTTTCTCATAATGGTGTTATCATCAATAGTTCCATTATCTCCTCTAATAGCATTCACAACTTCTTTTATCCTACCACAATATTGAACTATATTTTCTCCTTGCATTTTTATGTCATAAAACTTACCTCTTAAACTTTTAGATTTGGCTCTCAGCACATTTGTATCTCCTCCATGGATGGTTTTTAGGGTATCCCACATTTGATTTGCATTTGTACAATTCTTTATGTCTTCAAATTCAGGATACCTCAGGGATGATGCGATCTCCAACATTGCTTGATTGTGTCCCTACTTTACTTTAAACTATTCAGTGGTGAGAGGTGTTGTAGGGAATACATAATCATGTTTAATATAGCACTTAGAAACATCACCAATACTAACTAGATGCAATTTCATCAAAATTTTCCATGCAGGGAAGTTATCGTTGTTCAACTTTGGTACCTCCTTTTATACATCTTGATCTTTTGCTCCAAGTACCTTCAAAATATTTTCAAGAGACCAAGGCTCTGATACCAATTATTAGAATGAATTTAGAATAACTGAGAGGGGGTGAATTAGTTATCCTGAGGTCTATATGTACCAATTGAAACTTTATATCACTTTAAACAACTCAGACTTTCTCGGTAGCAACAACATAAGTCAACAAAATAAATATGTAGTTTACTATTCAAATGTAATCAGCTTGCAAAAACTTAATAGTAAAACACAACATAAAAATTCACACAAGTTGACACCAATATTTAATGTGGAAACCCAAATTGGGAAAAACCACCAGTAACGTGCTACCAAATTTTCACTCTTCTGAAGTGAGCTCTGCTAGGAGCCAACCCTGTTAAAGGTTACAAAACACATTGCTAAATGTGACCTGTTTAAAGGATTTAATCACCCTATCAGGAGTGGCCTTGTTAGAGGGCTTAGAACATTCCACCTGAATGTCACCTTGCTCAAAGCATTTATACAATGACTGTTAGGTCAACCTGGTTAAAGGCTTTTGACTGATACAATAGTTAGAAAGTAATCAGCAGGTGTGATCTGATACATACAACTTACTTTGCAAATCCATATCCAATTCAGCTCTTATGCTAATTCACTGAGTGACCTCCATTCTCATTTCAATCTTCATATCTTCTTGGAAATCTGTCAAGCAATTACTTTCGCAACTCTATGTTTCTCTGTTCACCCTTCTCTGCTAGATCATGCCAATCAGTCAATTAACCATGCAATCCCCTTGCATACGCTTTTCACATTCATCTCACAACTTGAATAACCCATTGAGGTTATCTTATACCACTTCATCTAGGTAAAATAAATATTTTTCACTTAATCAAGATCGTAGATCATAGGTTAGGTTAGATCCAACGGATCTTTCCATCATTTACATTTAATTTACTTCTCCAAAGAAATCACTAATTAAATCTTGGATCCATGCGTTAATTATAGTTACCCATGCGTTTAAATAGTGTGGACCAATCATGCTTATCCTTAATTAACTTTACATATCTCAATAAATTAAATTATGTCGGCCAGAGATCTCAAATCTCAACAATTAACAAAATATTGCTGCTCGGCCAACACTGTGTTCTTTCACTTGGTCATCACTATTTCCTTGGCAATTTACAGGCACTCAGTCGACACATAGAAATTATGCTTGGCATACACTGGTGCTCGATTGACATAAAACTTGCTCGGCATATACCGTTCCCAGTAAATTGATATCTTGACTTAGTGTTATAGATAAACAACACATTACTTTGTCACTATGCCAATTGATCAAGTACCTTGTAATTTTCCATAACTCAACCATTTCACTCGGTCTTCTTTTTATCCCTACCTTCAAATCTTATTCAAGAATCAATAGTTATGGTGCTCAAATAGATAGAAATAGTCTCACCAATTAAGGTTTGACATCAATGACAAAACAATAATTGTTAACATTGTAGCTTTCCAACATAGTGTGTATGGGGCCACTATACAAGTGTGTAACTTGCCTATCCAGTTTTACCACAAGAATATTTAAACATTCCGTTAAATTATATGTTTGTGAGTGCTCATTTACTTTGAAATGACATGTTCATAATAATATTCACATACACCTTAAAGTGAGTAAAACAATTAATGCTAAAACTTACATTCCAATGCTATTTACTATTTATCTTTTGGGCCCACTTTGAGAAAAATATTTTTTTATGATTACATAATGGAATATGTCACACATTTTGGTTAAAATTTTGTTCATTCCTCAATCCCCATGCCTATTTATTATTGACGAGTCCCTTTACACTCATCCTTGATACCCAAATTCTAAACCCCTACCATAGGTCATTTCCATAGTCTATGAGATCAACCATACAAGGCATTCATCTAACTTGAAAATTAAATTTTCAAAATATTTGATAAACTCGCACCATTTCTTCAATATTTGTTGGGACTTGACTTAGAAAAGCTTGTCAATATTTAGTGCCATAACAAAGTTGGTTAAATCAAGAGTAAACTTGATCGAAGATGCAATTAAACAACATCCCCAAAGCATTTCACATATCACTATTTTTTAGTAATTAATAAGGATAGGGTACTCTAGTGAACTAAACAATAGAAATTTGCACAAGGATAAATTAGGATCATGAATCAAGGAAGGTCTATGTGGTGTGGATCTCACCCACTACCAAAATGTAAAATAATTCTAATATTTTTCACATGCTTATGAATAGAATCTAAGATATGTTAGGTCTTTCTATCTCTTATTTTTCATAACCTAAATATTTGATTTGTTTACATATAATTGTCTAATTTGAATTTAGTTTACACACTTTATTATGTCCTCCCTATAATTTTTTTAATCTAAATTAATCGTGTCATTTGCGTGCACTTCTTTAATTAGCATGGATTAACTTAGGGAAAGGTTTTTCTCTTTACGCATAACACTACCATATTTAAATTTAGGAAAAATTATATAAAAGATGTGGATATATTTATCCTAGAAAGGTGACCCTAATTGAACTTTAACCCTAAATCCAAACTTATCAAATAAAAGCAAATTACAATGTATTTATATCTTAGTGTGTGCCTTGATAGGAACTAATAAACTGTATCCAATATAGAGAAAATGTGGTAAGAAAATGTATACCGAAATACATAAATTTTCAAATGTTAAAGTAAATATATGCTTATTATACACATGTAAAAATTATGATATTGTTTTTATAAAAGATAGAGGATCTCTGAGTTACTAACCTTAAAGAAGCCAAAAAAAAGTACAATTTAAAGTCACCATTTGTGAATAAGTACTCGTAAAAATAGTTAGAAAAATATATTGGATTTTAAATGAATATGTATGGTAAAAACAATTTAATAAATTTTTTAGAACTGTTATTGGGACATCTTTAAGTATGTATGGCACACATATGAATTGGGCGACACTAAGTTAACTATAATGACTATTAGTGTTCTTCCTCTATATATGTTTTAATGTTACTTGTCTCTCAATTACATAAATTCAAAATAAAATTAAGGAAATTTGTTTATTAATATAATTGTCCCATAACAATCTCATAAATAAAAATATATATAGTATATGCACCTACAATAATTTAGTTGTCCCATACATGTTGTTTATAAAGAGCCCACAAAGCCACAAAAATTGTTTATCTTTTGAAGCTTGGAGTAAACTAAATAATATGTTGTCACAGAAATGCAGGTTGGAATAAATGAAATTTCTATTAACAGTATGGATTTAGCACCGTATAATGTGTTTTTTTGAAATGTTGCGATTGGATATTTCATTATCATTAATTAGATCCCATTTGGGTGCTGGAATACTAAATGTTCGATATTTTCAAATCTGGAGATACATATCCTAGAAATGATTTCTGAAATATGAGTTGGACCCATTTGGTTCACCCGAAAGATGACTAAGAAGATACATAAATAATTTTAATTGTTTATTTCTTTATTTTTTAAATACGGTGAGTATGTGTGTATATATACACACATACATGTGTGTGTGTATATACACACATACACACATGTGTATAATATACACACATATGTGTGTATATATATATGTGTGTGTGTGTGTGTGTAAACACATGTGTATATATACACATACACACATGTGTGCCTACACACACATTTGTGCATAAACACATATCTACACATATACACACATATATGTGTGTGTGTATATATATATATAGAATTAATAATGCAAAGAGTAATTACAAAGTCGGTGCTCTTACATAACAAAAATATAGGTTATCCAAAATCAGAATCCAACTTAGCTTGCCAAGAGTCCACAACATACTCCTTGATTCATCACTACTTGTTCAACTGCTCTATTACATTGTTTTGTTGTCTGTGCATGTCTTCAAATCTCTCTGACTCAATGTAATCATCACCAAAACCAAATTGATCTTCGGTTTAGGTCATAAATACTCCATAGTATCTTCCTCTAATCTCGCTCATCATAAAACGTCGTACTCGATCTTCGTTGTCCAAAACAATATTGTTATACTTTGTATTTTTGCTTCTGTACTTAGTCATTTTGAAGACTGAATCTCCAATTTAGCTGAACTTCATTCCAAGCGATCGATATACCACATGTGTTGCCATAAATGACAACCCATAAGTGTCTCATAGCATACCAAAACTATCACTTGCCAACATGATTAGGCTTGATATTTTCTTTGGGTTTTGTCTTTGCAATGCCAAACATGGATGGTCAACCCAAACAACATGTTCACCATATTTCCTCTGATCTCTAGACTTCGACCATGTAGCTGATGACCTTTTTTCACCTGAAATTGATAAAAAAAAAAGGATTTCTTAAATACATTATCAACTTTCTATCAATATAATTGTTGGACCAAATTCCAAGTTTAGTAAGTAATTAATTATTACTTATTTTTTAATTGAGTTATCTCTAAAGTCCTAATTGACAAACTGATTGAAAAACAACTCTAACTTTCAAATGGTTTAATCTTTTTGAAATCCGAAACATGTGTCACATTCTATGCTTCGCCTAGTATAAGAAAAAAAAAGATTGCAATTTTGTAAAGTTTAGAGTTAGTTAAGGTGGTCAGACATGAGATTTTTTTTTATTTTGAATAATTTGTAGCAGAAAATTCATAATTAATTATTTATTTGGTAAAAAAATACACAAAAATGTGCATCACATCCGGGCATGAGTCTACTACTTATATTTAGAATCTTGTGAAAATATATCATCGTTTGATTGTGATTAAGGTGGTCAGACATACACATACTTTTTATCTTTTTCCTAAAATTTTCGTACTACTGCATTGAAATCTAAAATATTGAGCAATTAGACTAATTTTTTTTGAGACAAGGGCTGGTAGTTTAGAAACTACATTCAATTTTCTACAGATTCTAATCCTAAGGTTGATATGATGTTCAACTTTTTACATCAAGTTGACTAACCCTGATTTTTTTTATTTTTCATTGCCACTTAAGGCCATAGCTTGGTATACCATGATCCTGCACATATCCTTTTGTTTGATCCTTTTCTTGTATACCACTTTGAAAATGAAAGACTTATCAATCTTACCACTTTCTGTCTGTTTTCTCCACATATCTGACAATCTTTCTTCGTGTCCTACTCCCATAGATGTGGGCACCTCGGTATCCCTTTTCTCAACAATCCTCTATAGTCCAATGACCATAGACCTAATAATTGTATTCAATATTTTTGTCATCCATGAACTGAGGGGGAGGCATAGGCAGAGGGGAAGGGATAATGGAAAGGGATTAATTATGCAAGTTAATCTCCTTGATACCTTGATCTTAAACTTCAACATTAACATTCTCCAAAGATGGAACATCCTTACCTATACAACTAATGTCCTCCGTAATAAAACATGGGGTAGCCTCAGCCGGTGGGGTATCTTCAGGTAAGATTTCATTGGGCACTAGAGGATGGTGGGGGATAGGGATACCTAGCAAGCCCTCATCAATGGGAGAAGGACTAGGTATAGAATCAAGAACCTCTCTAGAAGTTTTATCTCTAATTTTGAACTTATCAATTGCCAATTGTTGAGCATTTTTAGTTCTGTGTTTAGTTTTAGGGTTATTAAGGCCAAGGGTTTGGCCGGGTGTCAGTTTAGGGAGGTTACCAAGGGCTAAGAGGTTAGAGATAGAACCAGGGTGATGTTTGTGCTGGGTGAAGTTGATCTTTAGAGCATCAAGAGTATCTTTGAGCTTCTCAGCATCCTGCACCTTAAGTGTTTTCTCTTTGTGGATATAGGTAATCACAGCAGATCTATTGTTTGAGTATGGGGGTTCAAATGGGGGAAGATCTTTGATATTTTTTTATTCAGAACATTGCAATCCTTTCTCTTGTGTCCTTCTTTGCGACATAGGTAACAAGCATTGATGCCCCCCAGAAATATGACAAGGTGGGAAATTGGGTAGTCTTTAAAATCAAAGCAAATGTTCTCCGGGAGATCAAAACCTGGGTTTATGGAAACTAGAACTTGAGCATCAGTGTTAGGAATGAGGGTGTTTGATTTATCCATCTTTAATACTTTCCCCACCGGTTCTAGGGCTTGAGGGATCAAGTTCCAAAGAAAGGGAGGGAGATTCTGAATCATGAGCCATCTAGGGATAGACAGAGCAAGAACTTCATTGTGCACCGCATCCAATGACCAAGGGATTGCCCTAAACTCTGAGGATCCTACCCTCCATAATTGTTTATCAACCACTTTTTTTGTGCATTAGGGTTACAAAAGAAAACTAAGAACAAACCCTTTTGGATCATTCAGAAGTAAGAGAAGTGCAATCCAAGTTTGCTTTCCCAAATTTTATGGGTCCAATCATTAAGAAAATTTCTCGAACGTAAATTGGAGATATCAAGAGCAGCAAAGAAAATAGCAATAATTCTAAGCCTACCAACTTCCTAACCTATTGCATGACACATATGTTGATTAGGATGAACGACGAGGTTTGTGGCAGAGGGAACCTTACCTCTGAGTCACTCACATTATGTTCTGCAGGGAAAACCTTTATCTGGTGGAGAGTATTTGAGGAACTTGGCACCAATCGGGGCAAACACTTTTCCTTCGACCGCCTGCTTGAACGACCTTGATCCATGGCTTTTGGCCGCTGCTGCTCCTTCACCCTTTCGTCCTCCTCCTAAACCTGGGGTAGAATGGCCCGTAAAATGGGCAAAAATTGGTTTGTGTGGGGAGACTAGAAGGCCTTCATTTCATGGAAGACCTTCTGGATAGGGTTAGGTTGTAGAGCGAAAAACCCCTTTGAGTTTCAAGCCAATTAAATGTTTAAGTTTGTGTGTCTGTGTGTGTGTATTTATTTATTTATTATACTCGTGTAAAAATTAAAATACTTGTTTATAACGATAAAAGCCAATTAAATGTCCCCTTATTGACACTTAAAATCTTGACCAAACATTAGAGGAAAATATATTGGTTCTTAATGGAATATGTATTGGTTAAGTTGTGCAGTTTTTTAGAATGATTATTAGGAAATCTTTAAGTAGGTATGGGGCACATAAGAATTGGTTGATTAGATACAAGTTAACTATAATGACTACTGATACTCTTACTCTCCCCCTATATATTTAAATGCTACTTGTCTCTAAAGTACATAAATTCAAAAAAATTAAAAAAAATATATTTATTAATATAATTATCTGATAACAATCTCATATATAAATATGCAGCATGCACCTACAATACATGATGAAGATAGAGAACCCACAAAGCCACAAAAAAAGAACTAAAGAATATGTTTTGTGATACAAATACAGGTTCGAATAAACGAAAATTTCTGACTGAAATTCCACCTTTGTTATTTCTGTTAACAGTATGGATGCTGCGATTGGATATTTTATTGTTAATATTAATTAATTAAAATTGTTCAGTGCGAAGCATCAGATATTTATATCTGATTCATTTACAATTAGTTTTCTAATTTAAAGTTAATTGACACTTTATTATATCCTCCCAGATAATTTATTTAATCTAAATTAACTGTGTCTGCATTTATTTAATTGGCGCGACTGAACTCAAACTTTTTTGTTTTCTCTATATACACAATATAATTCATTTGACTCTGCATTGGATTATAAAACCTAATGGCATGTTATAATAGACAAATTAACGCAAAGAGTTGGATGAATAGATGCATGCTTTGTGAAAATATAAGGACGCGCCTTCTTACAGAAAAATCTATTTATTGCCTTAAATTGAATTCAATTAATAAGAATCGATAAAGAAGACTTGCAAATATCTGAGGACGCAAGATTCGGAGAGACATCTAAAAAATGACATCCCAAGCTTGGACATCAACAGAAAACGGCCAAAAAGAAATCAATATAAAGATTGTGAATGATTATCTCATTCCATGGTATGTCATCAACCGTAATTTTCATCATTTCTCAGATGAAGAGATGGCCACTCTCAAAATGTGTGGAGCTAAAATCAACTTCCATTTTGAGGCTCTCAAAGCATACTATAATAACAAGGGAGAAGATGAAAAGCAAACAGATAACTTACAAAAAATAAAGCACATTTCAGCCATTTTAGATGCCCTGCATCAGTACAACCCAAGTATTGGCATAGAAGTTTTGAGTTGGGTGTATTGCAGAAGATGTTTTTTCAGCTCAAATGATGTTGATGAAGTATATAAATTGGCTGATGAATTGGGTATTCAAGATCTCAAAGATGAAATTGTTTCCAATAGTTTGAATGATACAGTCTTGCCTTTGCCATCTGCCCTGCACTCCATGCCCATTCTTTGTACTTTCAAGAGTGCCACAGTTGATTATAGAAACCCCCAAAAAATCAGATTGGGTCTCCACCTTCATAATCAAAATTTCTTTCACTTTGAACAAGATGGAAACAATTGCTACAAATTAAGAAGCCCAGGACCAGCAGAAAAAGTAGCTCAGAGTTTTCATGCCTGTCTTTTGTACATCCACACTATATCTAAGAATAGTCGTGATCGCCATGAGAAAATTGACCTGCAAAGAGAAATGGATCTCAAGGGTAGGAGAAATTCGTGCTTCTTTTTCTTGCCCAACCAGTTTCGCCTGCAGATTCTCACAAAGGATTACGGTGGTATTGAAGAAGCCATTGTGAAGAGTGATGAGAATGTTGTTTTATCTTTTGCTTTTGAGAGACCAAGCTTTTTCTATGACATTCATTCTAAGCAGCCATATTTTACAATCTCCTCTTCTACCTATCAGTCGCTGATAAAGTTCATGAGAGCCTATGTTCAATGTGGGGCAGCTTCAAGGTTTGCTCTGGAAATAAGAAATCCCAACTTTTTCACAGTCCAGAGATTGATGGGTGCTGTTAAGGAAACGGGCTTCAATGCTGTTGAGAATGTTTTGTATGTTATGCATCTTGAGAGTCAAACAATGTTGGATGTAATGGAAAAATTGGACGAATCTGCAAACCCATGTAAAGCTCTCGTAGATCTAAAGGTGGTTGAAGTGGTTTATCCCAAACCATTTTCCAACAAACAATTTTAGAAGAAAAATCTCTGTGTCCATGGTCAAGTAGATGGTTTTATCCCTAGAAACATCTCAAACTATTGTTGTTCCTTAATGTCATGTTCACAGCTGCAAACTCACTCATCTTCCTTTCTACCTGCTACTCTGTCAATTTCCTCTTACAAAGGAAAAAAGATCAAGATAAGACAGTGATAATAGAACGTTGAGTGCTTTGTGGATAGTAGCCTAAGAAAGAGAAATAGTAAGAGAGGACCTCGCTAGTGGATTCAAGCAAGTGTGAGGCGAGCAGAAAGGGGAATGGCAGACTATGAGCGTATTCCAAGAACCAGAAGGATGTAGCTGAGGCTATTTCAAGACGCTAAGTTGTTTTTGTGTTTCCCTTGAGGTTAGAGCTAACTGTGATCGAAATCTACGGATAGTTTTATAGTAGATTAGCTCATTTTGATCTAGAAGATTCTCAGGGGATTCATATCTTACATTGTCAGACTAGTTTTCCCCTTTCAATGGGAAGTAGACTAAGGAATTAGTCTAGTATGTCATGGTATTCTCGAATAACTTGATTTCTTTATTTGGTTTGGACTTTTGCAAACCTTATGTACATTTCTTTTATAATTTTAGTAATGTAATCTTAACTAAGGTCTTTCATCGATCGAAAAATATCTAATACTCACACGTTTATTTTGTTTTCATTGATACCTAATTGAGAAATTGTTTCCGCTCCAATTCATTTCCCTTTCATTCCATTTCATTTTGATTCAATTACATTATACATGTGTATAAATCTTTGACGACAACCTTATTTGGTTACATTAATTATTAAAAATGTTTTCAAATGTTTCTTTGCACAATGATAGTTCATATTCTCGATTCTCTTTCCATTCAAGGTGACAATTACATAATGTATCAAATATTAAACATACCATTCCTTAATATGGTGTATCGGCTTAGTTCCTCTTTTGTTTTAAACAAAGATCAGTTAAATTATTTATTACTACACATGCTAATGAGCACTCAACCAATTAGTTGATAGATATTCTCTAAGTCCATCTTGGTAAAGTATGATCATTTATATGATTATGTGGCTTTACTAGCTATGAAACAAATAATCATAGGCATAGATAGCAATTGGTCCCCTTTTAGATGTTACACCGTCTACCTGATGATACTCCCCCTCCCTTCACAAGGATGAAATACACTTGCATCCACTCACCAACAAAAATTTAGCTAGTCCATATCTTATAAATATTTGAGCATATACATGATTATGTATCTAATCATTAGTTGCACATTCACATAACAAAACATATGTAATTCCTAAGCCACTATTTATCTTGCCAATGTCAAAATCATCATTTTTTAAAGTAATGTAAACATAACATCATTGAACCATTATTCACCCTATCAATATCATAATCACTACATTTCAAAGTAATGTAAACATAACATTAGTGAACCATTGTTCATCGAACAAAGCAAAATAAACATGGTAAAAGACAGATGTAACAAATGTTCTTGCTAATATTCACGTGCATCAAAGTGGGAAAAAAAATTAATGCTAAAATTTACATAAAAATGCTATTTTCACTTATCTCTTGGAATCATTTCAAGAAAATGATAATTAATATGATTACATAATAGTGTGTGTGACACACTTTTGTATTCATATTTTTCTCATTCCTCAATATATATCCATTACGAACATAGAGAACTTTCATACATTTATCGTTATCCCTATCTTATCTACACTTAAGCCTATATATCCCTATTCCCATTACACTTATTCTTGATCCTCAAACTCTACACCCCATACCTTAGGTCATTTCCATAGTCTATGAGATTCACCATACAAGGCATTCATCTAACTCAAAAATTAAAAATTTTAAAATATAATTGATAAACTAAAACCATTTGTTCATATTTGTTGGGACTTGACTTAGTAAAGTTGGTGCATCTTGGTATTTACAGAGATACATTTGGACTATAATTAATATTTGATTCCCACTCAATATCTTAGAGAACACAAGAAACATCCAATACTAAACATTGCAATTTGGAGCTTTAAAAGGAATAATACCTCACTTTAGAAACACGTCTAAATGAGTTGCATGCTTGGCTATTGTTTGTCAATCTTTTCTAAAATTATAAAGTTACTTAAATGAAGGAGAAACTTGACCATTGCAATCCAAAAATCTCTCAAAAGTATTTTAAATATCACTAGTTTTTAATAATGAATAAGGAGTGAATACTGTAGTGAACTAAACAATATGCATTAGAAGAGATCCATGTGATGTGGATCTAATCCACTGCCCAAAAAAAAATTCTTAATAAACTATAATTCTACATAGAATCACAAAAGAGTACACTCAAATTACATTTTTCCTTGATACTTATGAATAGAATCTAAGAATGCATCATATTTTTATTTCCATTACAAATATATTATTTCTTTACATTTTATTACATCCATGTGTGATTTTTCTCATTATAGAGGCCTCTCAAGTGTAGTTAAATAAATTATCTGCAAGACATAATACACTGACTTTAAATTATAAAATCAAATGTCTCCCATATAATTTATTTAATTACATCTCAGAGGGAACTACAGTACAATCACATATAGATGTAAACCTTATGTCAATTTTTACTTCACTTAGACTCCTCTTAGATATAATTAAATAAATTAACTATAAAACATAATAAAGTAATTTTAAAGTAGAAAATTAAATGTCCTACAAATAATTTATCTAATTAGACCGGAATGGCCTCTACAATGAAAACAACCACATATATTAATTTTTACCTATGAAATGTCTCTACGATGAAAATAGTCACATATAAATATAAAAACTTATATCAATTTATAAACAATCCCTTTCCCATGTTAGTGTTAATTTCTATTTGCATGACTAGCAATTATGTCTGTTAATTTCAGATTTCAATGCAAGTGTTTGTTGTGACTAGCGGAGAAGGTTATGTTGCATGCTCTAGATTTTGTAAGCTACCAAAAGAGAACTTTAAATTGTTTCCTCAACCTCTTCAAAAATTACGTGCATAATTTATGCTCTTATGATTATATATCTTTTATACATCTTTCTTTTTGTAATAAATGTGATTAATAAAATTTCATTCATTTTCAACAGTTCTTTTCTTCTGTATATTATTTTAGCAAGATTTCTTTCTTCTTCCTATGCAGATCTCTAATTTGTTTTTCACTATTAACTGCAAAATTCTACATGGTCTCAGAGCCTAGGAGTTAGGAAAAGAATTGTAAGTTTTTTTTGCAGGTATTGAAGATCAGATCAGTTACAAAGAATGGAATTTTCACCCTCTACCATTCTCATGCCATACAACTATTTTGAATGGAAGCCAAAGATTCTACTTTGGCCCACATGTAGAGGCATGTATCAAATAGTCATGGAAGCAAAGGTTGAACTGAATTTTGTATCATATAAAGGACGAGATCACGCTCTCTTTGCATGGGTATTTCCTTAATCTTTTCTCTAGTGACACAATGTTTTAGTGGACTTTTCACATCTCTTCATGTTACTACTTTCTTGGTTCCACAATTGATCATTTTTTTAGACAATTAACACCAATATTTTCAACTAGCATTTTTTTCATGCATGGTTGAGTAATATCTTTAGGATCACTCGTTTAGATTTAAGTGTCATTTGAATCCTTGACTTATGTTGGAATAATGGAAGGGTGTTTACTAAGAGGGGAGTGTTGGAAATAAATTGAGTAATTAAGACGTGAGGGGTGAATCAGTTACACAAAAACAAATCCAGGTCCCTTAGATGTCTTAAACAAACTTTTCACTATTTCTTGGTTAACATAGGTATTTTTTTGTCACTCGGTTAACAAATTAAATCTTGAGATGGGTATGTGCACCAAGTTGTGGACCAAAAAGGGGGGTATAAGTGGACACATTTTTTCTGAAATCGGGTAAACATGAACTTGGAATAGGCGTTTGAGGGTCATGCACTCAAAATAAGAAGATGTGTAAAGAATAAAAATTGTAGTACTCTGAATCTAGTTTTTAAAATACTAATGTTTTTTAAAACTTGATAAGATTAAGAGGGTCAAACCTCGCACGCACGAAAACATGTTTCTGATTTTTTTGGAAAAACATAACATAGTTGTTTTTGTGCATGGTACAAAAGATATAATTATATTCAATATTTTTTAAATCCCTTAAGTAGGATGATAGGTAAGAGTGAGATCTAGAAGTTGTGTAATTTTTTTAATTTTTCGATGAGTATTTTTTTATATTTTTTGAACTAATTGCATCCTGAAAATTTGGTACATGTTCGTGTGCTGGGCATAACTTGCATCAAAATAATCGAAAATGAAAAGTCTTTTTTAAAAATGTGTATAGAATCAAGTGTAGAACAAAAATACGTAATTTATTTTTAATTTGATTAAGTATATCAAAAGTTATTAAATATGGTAGACATATGTTTGTGAGGGCAATCAAGACACTCGTAAAGAAAAATAAAGTTTACTATGCTAATGTTGTCCAAAAATAGAAAAATTTATATGGTTAGAAAGATAAGAAGACGTATGAGATTATGGTGAAAATTATAAAGCTACCCAATTGACAAATTGTAAGCCTGATGAATATAAAGTCAAGAATTCATCTTACAAGATGAAAAAACATCTAAAAGAACAAAAATGGAGGGAAAATGAGCCTCCAAGCCTTTGGGTCATTTTTCAAGCCTCTTTCCGAGCCATAACCCAATCGGGTTTCTGAATTTCAAATAACCTGACTGGGTTCTGAAAAGCAAAAATTAATTCAAAACCTGATTAGGTTTTGAAGAAGTAAAAACTATTCATTTTATTCTCCATAACCCGAGCGGGTTATGAAGAAACTAAAATAGGCTTTTCTTCTGGAAGCCATAACTTCCACATACAGAGTCCGATTGACTCCGTTCAAAAAGTGTAGGAAATATTTTGAGATAATCTAACACATGATTAACCTAAAATCATCTTTTGTCATCAACCTTGTTTTTCATCCATTTGAATCAAGGTAAAAAATAGGTACTCATTATTGCCCATACATGCAACATATAGGAAAATGAGTATGCTCTATCTCTCTCTCTTTGAGAGAGAGAGAGAGAGAGAGAGAGAGAGAGAGAGAGAGAGAGAGAGAGAGAGAGAGAGCCCTTAAGTGGCAATGAAAAATCAAAAAATTAGGGTTGGTCAACTTTACATGAATATTTCAACTAGCTATCAACCTAATATCATCCTAAATTTCAACTAGGGTTAGTCAAATTGATGTGAAAATTTTACCTAGCCATATGAGAATGTATACAATTATTTACACACTGAGTTCAGGGTTATAAGAGAAGATTTACTCGAAGCTTATAGGGAGTGTCTGAAGAAAATTAGAGGGAGTTACAAGAAAAAAATGGGAGTTTGTTGAGCAGAAAGGGTCCTCTAATTTCTAGGTTTATAACTCTCTTGAATATGTGGGGATGAGAGGAGGTAAAGATGGTGTAGAATTTGGTCTTTCATTCAATATTCAGTTTATAGATAAGTTAGTTTATTTGGAAGCCAAAACATCTCAGCTTGACTGTAATTTTGATTGGAAACAAGTTTGCAAATGTGATTCTATTGATGATAGTCAGGAGGCAGCCATTGATCATGGGCTCATTGAAAATTGGCCATTATTCAGGGCCCTCCTGGAACTGGAAAAACATTTACCAGGTTGAAAATTGTAAAGTCTTTGCTTTATAAGATTTCAAATTCCTTTGGTCCCATTCTCATAGTGTGCTTTACTAACAGAGCTCTGGATCAATTTTTGGAGGGAATTTATGAATACGAGAAAAGTCTAGCAAGGTTAGGATCTAGAACTCAGAGCTCAATTCTTAGCAAATGTACTCTTGACTAGGGACAAGAGAGAAATATCATATTGTTTTTTTATTATGGTAAAAATAGGTTTTGAAGCGGCCCCAAAACCCTATACAAGCATATTTTGACAGGGATCTGTGACTTGGCTAAGAAGAAACATTGCTAAACTGTGAGAAATTAAAATGAGCTGCCCAAAGACCAAGAACTACCAGCAACTAAAAAGGATGAATCACTAAACCCTAGTTTCCCAATAAATAGGCCTAAGCCTTACAACATTAAATTTGAAGAAGAATTACATATCTCCAAACCGAGCACCAAGGTATTGACTTGGAACTGAGAACCAGCAAGACCATCATCAAATAAAAATAGAACCCCAAAGCCTGCCTTTAACCATAACCAAAAACTCCTAGCAGTCAGGATGGGCCCTTGAAAACTAACAGCATCCATCTGCCTGCACCTACCAACCGCTAACAACAAGAAAGAAAAGGAGGAGAAACATCATACTCCCTCTTCCTCATCTTTAGTCACAAGTCTGATGCCCTTCAACAAAGAAGGTGAATCTCCAGCCTTGACAAAGCACCTCATTTTCAGCACTGCCCTCTTTGTTTGCAACAAACTAACCCCCAGCCATTTCTAGCAAGCTTTCATGTGGCTACAAGAGAGAAGCGACCACACACCACTTCCAGTATTCACCTCCCAATAGCCACAAACCACCTCAATAAGCTAAGCATTCCCCTCAATAGATTCTTCCACCTCAATAGAAAGTGAGGGATTAGAGAACTAGAAAATAGAAAGGAACCTTCTCCAATAAGCCACTTGAAAAACTACCACCTCAATAGGGTTATACACCACCTCAATAGGAGTATAATGCAGAGGAAAAGGGCAAAAAAGGGGTTCATCCCTGAAATAAAAAAACTTCCAGCAACAAGGGATAACCAAATCAGCTGAAATCAAACCATTAAGATAGGAAAATAAAATAACAACCCAGAACTAGTCAAGCCATTCATCTGTGATTAAACAGGTGAACCTCCCAACAAGATTTTCACTGAATCTGCATCTGGGTTTCTCTTCTGCAGCCAAAAGAATCCCTCTACCATGAGCAGGGAAAAAAAATAGAGAATCTCACAATCACATCAAGCACTCCACCCTAACTCATCTATAAAGATCTATATGTAACTCCCCATTCCACCATCTACAAAAATCTCTTCAGGATCAAAAGATGACCATCTAAGAAATACAAGGCTTCTACAAGGAATAATCCCATCACCTGATAAACTGCAAACTACGCCAAGAGGCAGGTCTTTCAAAGGCCAGATAAAGGAAATACCTGAAGAGATAGGTCCAGAAGACCCCAAAGCCCAAGAAAGCTGAGAGGATCCCTCCAGGTCATCGAATCTAGAGAACACAACCCTTAAAATATATAGATGGGCACTGTGGTTGTCCCCACAAACTTGACCCCTAGGACTAGGAGAGATAGCACTCTCAGCATTCAAGAGCATCCACAAAAATTCTCTACTTGTGTTCCTTTTGCGAGAGAGAAAGGGACTCACCATCCCTAAAAGAGGAATCATGGCCCTGATCAAGCCACTTCCCCTGCCAAACAAAGAGCTGGTCTCCATCATAGTAGAACCTTCTGCTGCATCCTCCCACCCGAAAAATGGCTCAAAAGCCACCAAAGGCCCTTGAATGCCGACGCTAAGCAGCTGAGGAGGCATGCGCCTCTGCCTACGAATAGCAGAGCAGCTGAGGGAACCAACCCTGCAACCTTCTGAGGTTCTCTCCTCCCTATCTACCTCATCATCCTCTCCTTTGTCCCATTCCTCCTCTGCGACGCCTCCACCAGAGGGAACCCTAACACCCCTTCTCACACCCGCTCCCGCTATCAGCTCCATTGAAGATAATTTGAAAGTTGCACCAATATCATATTGTTTTCTTTGGTAAGAAACATTGAATTCTTAATTTGAATGTAAAAACATTAGAAAATATAGGATTTCTTAACATTCCAAATAGAACTTGTGTTTCCCTTTCTAGGGCTAGAATTAGTCTGTATATATTTGGAAATGCCAAGATAGTCTTGGACAATTCTCCAGTGTGGAGTAATATCATAAAGCATTTTATAGATAATGCGTATGTTGGTAATGGAATACCACTATACTGTCCTAAACATCGAGATGATGTTGGACATTTTGTTACCAAATCTCATGATTTAAGGAGGTATGGTGATGGAAGTATAAGATTTTGTAATATGAAATGCAACAAAAAATTAATTTGTGGTCATCTTTGTCCCAGGAAATTTCATCATGGAGGACATGTGAGAATTGGGTTTGCAAGGCCCGATGTATGAAGAAGTTTGAATTTTGTGGACATGTCTGCAGGAAGGTCTATCATGCAACTTCCTATGACCCCTTTCGACACATTGGAACAATCAAGTGTGCCCAAAGGGGTCGTAGGACCCCTTAAGACACACTTGAGTGTTCAAATGTATCGAAAGGGGTCATGGGGACTTCCTAGGGGTCTTAGCACACCTTATCACGTGTTAGGACCCCTAGGAAGTCCCCATGACCCCTTTCAACACATTTTAACACTCAAGTGTGTCCCAAGAGGTCGTAGGACCCCTTAGGACACACTTGAGTGTTCTAATGTGTTGAAAGGGGTCATGGGGACATCCTAGGGGTCCTATTACACTTTATCACGCATTAGGAACCCTAGGAAGTCCCCATGACCCCTTTCAACACATTGGAACAATCAAGTGTGTCCTAAGGAGTCCTACAACCTCTTGGGACACACTTGAGTGTTCCAATGTGTCGAAAGGGGTCACAGGGACTTCCTAGTGGTGCTAACACGTGATAAGGTGTACCTTCCAATCTTTTATTAATGTCTTGTTCTATTTCACTCACTTGAAACACCTATGTACTAGGAAGGTATTAAATTTTAATAACTATGTATGAAAGGTTGGAAGATTGCATAAAAAATCATGGATGGTCATTGAAAGAAGCAAAGGAAACCAGTCGTCCATTTAAAAAAATTCATGTGCGGCCATTGAAATAAGCTATTTTGCTGGAGGGAAGAGTAGAAAACTTTCCCTAATTTGCAATGGCCCAAAGCGAATATAGAAACTCTACTTCCAGATGTATTTCAGGTTGCCCATCTATACAGTTTGGTGAAGAAGGGTGTGCATTTTTTGGTTCCTACTGCTCCAATTGTTACCTAAGGGTCCTAACGTGTGATAAGGCATACTAGGACCCCTTAGGACACACTTAAATATTGCAGAAAAAATCATGGATGACCATTGAAAGAAGCAAAGGAAACCAATCAGCCATTTAAAAAAATTCATGGGCGGCCATTGAAATAAGCTATTTTGCTAGAGGGAAGAGCAGAAAACTTTCGCTAATTTACAATGGCCTGAAGAAAAGGGAGAAACTCTACTTCCAAATGTATTTCAAGTTGCTCATCTATGCAATTTTTGATTCCTACTGCTATATTTCACTCACTTGAAACACCTACATGTACTAGGAGGGTATTAAATTGTAATAACTATGTGCGAAAAGTTGGAAGATTGCAGAAAAAAACATGGATGGTCATTGAAAGAAGAAAAGGCAACCAATCGGCCATTTAAAAAAATTCATGGGTGGCCACTGAAATAAGCTATTTTGCTGGAGGGAAGAGCAGAAAACTTTTTTGCTAATATGCAATGGCACGAAGCGAAGGGAGCAACTCTACTTCCAGATGTATTTCAGGTTGCCCATCTATACATTTTGGTGAAGAAGAGTGTGCATTTTTTGATTCCTACTGCTCCAATTGTTACCAATTTGTGCCTCCTAAATATTGTGAAGATTACCATGTACATGTCTTTTATATGAACTTCACGGGGTGAAGGAAGAAAACAAAATACTTAGGGCAGAGGGTGAGAAACAATTTGGAATTACTAAAAATCTATGAGAAGAGATGAGATTATTGCGAGAAGAGGGGTAAAATCAACTGGGTCAAATTATCCAAGCCCTGAGACAAAAAATTTCATCATTGCGTGTAGAGAGCGAAAAGCAATTGGGAAAAATTCAAACAATGTGAAAAGAGATTGAAATTTTGCGTATAGAGGAAGCGAAACAAAGTGAGAGTGCAGAAGAGGAGATTGGGTTTATTCATAAAATATTAGGTGAAGCATTGGCTAATCTAAATGTCATGCTCTATGCTTCTTTTTAAGTTTTTAGGCAAATGAAATAATACTCTATGTTATGTGTGTTTTTCCAAATGCAACAATCTCTCTTTCATTTATATTAGGAATGAGGTTAGGAGAGACATGTCCCTTCATGGGACATGTCTATTCATTATTATTTATAAGAAAGGACATGCCTCTTCCTATTAATCA
>MU224082.1:656873-739530 GCA_018584345.1 Thuja plicata
AAACCAAGATTAAAGTTAATAAAACCTATTAATCCTACCTAGAAACCTACCCTATTCCTACCCTACTCTACCTATTCCTCTTAATAAACCTACTTCCTCACTTAAACACACACTAATCACACTTAAACTGTGATTCCTACACCTTTTAGCACTAATGGAATGCTCCCACATATGTGAACAACTCCTCAAAAAGGAAGCCACCAACTTCCTTAAATACAACCACTCTTTTGTCCCCCATTCCATTCCCCAAGTTTGCTCACACATGTGTGAGCAACCTTGAGCCTCTCAAACCTTAAAGGCTTGGGTTGACTTTTGCATGGCTTGTCCTTTTGCCCTTGTGTCCTCTATGTGGCATCTATGTGGATGCCACATATGATCTACCTCATTCAAATCCCTCATTTCCCTCCAAAACTCTATAAACAGAGGCTCTTGCCAAGAGCAAATCATCTCTTATTTTTGCATTGTTATCATGCCATTTTAGTTCTAGAGCATTTAGCATTTCTTAGCAAGTGTAGTTTTTGTTCATGTTATTTCATTTTTGAATCTAGATATCACATCTTAGGTTTATAATGGAATGAATCTTAGATAGTTTTTGTTCATCTTGCATATCAATTTAGATTAATCTTGCATCCATATCATCATTTGTGATGGCTTTGAGACAAGTTCCTCATACTTGTTCTTGAAGCTTTTCACTCTCTTAGTTGCATTTTTAGATCAAATAGTGGGATTAAGTTATTGTGTTGGGAGAGCACACCCACAATAATCTCTAAGAGAAAATCAACAAGGCATTGGGTGCCCTTGTTTGTCTCATCGGAGGTTGTGGTGAAAGTCTTTGTTTTGGGATTTCATTTTAAACATGCTAACTCTTTGAATCTTGTTTCTAATGGCTAATCTTGATGTTTGCATGTTTTAGTGTTGTTCCTTGCAGGTATACTTTTATCACATACATATGTTACCTTGCCTCTTTACCATTGAGATGAATATTTATGGGCATGCTCACTCCTGCCAATTCAAGGTAGAAAATGCCCTGTACCTGCAATCCTGTCATCAAAGAACACGCATGTACATGCATAATATAATATCACAAACAATGATAGGGATCGGTCGAACATGTGGATCTCGCCAAAGCAAGTAACTACATCTCCATCCTCTACCACAACACATCAACAAGTACATTCACATATAAGACAACCATACACATGCAAGTATGGGGTAAGTATATCATAAACTAAAATTGACAGATAATAATCAACAAGATAACATCATCACATCTATCTATGCATAAAGTAAAATCATAACATCATAAACAAGTATCATCATCAAATGAAATAATATCATCTCACATGAAATGTGGCCTAAAAGAATCCAGCCAATCAATTGGAACCAATGCCTAAAAGTACGGCATCCTAAACTAAAAGAAAAATATGAGTGGATATTACACCAAACGCTCATGCCAAAGTCTGCTCACTGAATCTGCATGTGCTATAAGACAGGAACCTGTGCCAGTAGAATACTCAAATCCATCAAATCTGTATAGGTGGGATGCAGTGTCAACACTCCCAGTAGCCACAATCATATCAGAATCATGTAAGTCCCTAATAACCACATCATGTGGTGAGAACTCAACTGTCTTACCAGAGCCAGAGTGGAAAATTTGATAGATAGAAAATAGGTTCATCAAAATGTCAAGGACAAAAAGAACATCCTAAAGAGAGCCCCCAGCTAATACAACAGAATTAGAACCCAAAACTGAAAGATGAGATGAGTTCCCAATAGCAATCTATAAAGTAGCACAGGGAGCAAGTGAGGTGACCAACTAGTGAGTGTGAGTCATGTGGTGAGAGGCACTAGAATCAAGAATCCAAGTGGGCCCAGAAGTCATTGCTTGTCTAGTAGGGTAAAAGAACAATAATCTGTCAACTTTTAGGCTAACTTATCAGCACAGCTAAATTTTAGTATTTCTAACTAAAAATTAATTTTGGTCAAACATATGGTCTAGCTAGATTCATTATATTTAATTTAGATAAGTGCTTTAACGTTTCCAATTGAAAATGTATATTAAATACATGTTTTATACTACTTTGAGTCCAATTACCATAGAAATAAAATTATTTCAGAAAAGTGATGTTGCAATAACTCTAAGTATTTTTAATGATATTTTTTTAAAAATATAAAAATACTCTTTTGTAGAGATCAGCGTCAAGAATATCTCTTATTGATTTTATAGTGTTTTAATTAGACATAGTCTATTATAATTAAAAAATATTGCAAGTAGGTATTTTAACAGTCAAGGAGATGTTGACTCAGAGAAAGAAAAAAAATAGTAAGACATATTAAATAAATTTGAAAAACATATGGTCCACTAGAAGAGAGAGTCCTCTTCAAGAATATATATTTCTTTTTTTGATTGGGATATATTTGTTATGAAAAATATGGCGGGAGATGAAAACTGTCGATTTTAGGTGAGTTTGAATTTGAATTGTTATAAAAGAGAAAATATAGGCCAAAAACCAAATTTTATTTCTTCATGCACTAGCTATATATGTCATCTATAACATATTTTGAAATTAGGAGAAAAAATGTTTATTTACATATAATTGTTTGGCGGGAACTAGACCCCTAATTTTTAACATGTTTCTGCAACTGAAAAATCTTCTTTAAAAATTAAAAAAATGTATCAAAAATTATTCAAAAAAAATATTAAAAATGTTAATCATAAACTTCATCCATTTTAAAACATTTTATTAGTTTACATCATCTTCAAATTCCAAACATAAATGTCACTTTTATATTATTGAAATTGAACAACTATGATTTTGTTAGCCTTTTCCTTTATAAAAGGGTGACAGATTATTGTGCTTTTTCCCAGTAAGAGCATGACCTTTCCCTGCAGGGGAGGATGTGGACTGAGGAGCTGAAATTTGATACTCCTGCATGGATTCCTCTAAAGCCTCCAAACATTTCCAGCACCTAGAAACAGGGTGTCCATCCTTTCCACAAAAGCTACAGGTCTCAACTGATTTCTTCTTAGTCTTGGAGGTAGACTCAGTAGACTTTGAAGAAGATTTACCCTTGGAAGGGTTAGCTGGAGGTTTAGAATCATTTTTTTGTATAGGTTTGGAGGAATACTCATTGCCTGCTGAATCTTTCTTCAGTTTGGCTTTCTGTTTTGGTTTCCCTTATGAAGACTGAGCAACCAATGCTTGGCTAGAAGAGCCAGAAGCATCCATCTGTTGGATCTTTGCATGTTCCCGTGTCAACCGATAACAAAATGTCTTGAATGAAGGCATGGTGTGTCTAGTACCCAAAGCATCCATGGTGGAGTAGAAAGTATAAGAAAATATGTGATACTTTCCTCTCAACTTTGAGAGTATCAGGAAGATACACTCATCATTTGTCTTGTTTCTCCTACATCCCTGCAAAACTGAACGCAGAGATTTGAAATTCATCAAAAAGTCCTCCATAGTGGGAAAGCTAGTAGGAGTCAAAGTGGTTAGCTCTACATCAAGCTATAGTACCTAGAACTCGTTCACTGTGCCAAACAAGTCTAAAAACTTACCCCAAATGGCCCTAGGAGTTATCAAACCATCCAGGTGAAAAAGGAGACTGTTAGAGATGTTCAGTGCAATCAAGCCCATGGATTCATCCATTTTGTTTATGTCCTAAAAACCTCAAAAGGATGCTTCAGGATAGGTTGGTTTTCATCTAGTCATAACCATAAGCCATGTGACATGAGTAGCCTGGTCATGTGTGCTTTCCAGGTGTGATAATTGTGCGGTGTCAACCGGGCAACAAAGGGGTCCAACATTGAGAGAAGAAGATGTAAGTAGAAGGGTCATTTCTGAATTTAAATGATAGAAAGAAAAAGCACCCCCCACAATTTATAATTCTATCTCCTGTACAGCAAATAAATAATTACTGAAAGCACAAAAAATAAGAAGAAAAACCTAGACACTAGATACAGAGATGGAGGAAACAGAAGCCTCTACTTCAATGCCAAAAATGAGAGATCAAATGGCTAAATCAACAATCCAGACCAACATCATTACGTCCAGCTCAAAAATAGCTTTCTGATGATATTTTGTTTTCTGAAAACGGACACCGTATGCACAAGTTATGGCCGAAAAACAAACTGCTCCTCCGAAAATGAGCTCATTGGAAAAAACTAGTCACGGGAAAAAATTTGACAGTCAAATGACCGTCACAGACAGTGGGAAAAACATTGACGGTTGTCTTCCCATCGCAGGTCCGTCTTGTTAGAAAAATTTTCCGTCGCTCGAAAAGGTCGAAAAGCCACCAGAAAATTTGAAAAAGGGCCAAAAAAAATTCTAGCAGGGTGACATTAGCAGTGATGTCACCGCTGAGTGCCAGTGGTGGGCAGTGGTGACAGGTGGCGGGCAGCCAACGAATGTGGAGGTCGAGCGGCTCCCGAGTGGTTCCCGGGCGGCAGCGCCGGTGAGGGGAGCTCTAGTGGCCAGTGGGCAGCGCGGGCCGGGCTGGGGTGGCACCAGCGTGGCGAGGTGGTGGTCGCTCCAATTGCACTCTGAATGCACTGCGTAGGGCTTAAAAAACCCTTAAAAAATCAATTTTTTTATTTTTTTGTTCCGATTTTCATGTCGTACGGCCTAGGAGGGAGAAAATTTTCCTCTAGGGTCACTATGACCAAAAATAGTGAACTTTATATGATTTTTGACTCTCCCGGGCCTTCTGAGTGCAATGGTGGAGTCTATTTTGGCTCAAAGTGCTCCTAAAAATAGTGCCTCCTCCAAAATAAAGAAAAAAACTAAGAGAAGCTTTGGCTTTCGACTGTGACTCACGGCTTCAAAAAACCTTAGACCAGGTAGCAGCAGGGAAGCTCTGATACCATGTAGAAGTTGATAAATCCAACTTCATAGATCGCCAAGAACATCTACATGCAAATAACCTATTGCTGAAAGGAAACCAGAGAAACAAAAGCAAAGACTTGGAAAATCTCAGCAGAGTGAGAGCAAATTCTATTCCAAGGTAATGAAACAATAATTACAAAAGTTCAACCTTAAAGGTGAACGAAACCCTAAAAAGGTAAAAGCTAGGTTACACAATATAATTAATATAAAATATTAATTATATGCACCTAAGAGACAGCTTAAGTGAAAATAGAGTACATAGACAACTTAATAATTAAATCAACATGATTTAATTAAAAAGTGAGGATAAATAGATACTCTAACAATCAGTTAATAGACCATATAGTTTCTATCATGGCCTCTACCCTAGTAGGAAAATTTTTGGTTCCTAGACCAAATATAGATCTAGTTAGATCTTTTGTGGACAAAAAATGGAGGCTGAAAGGTCAAGTTGATGTTGCGGCCATGCCTAAATATTTTTTATCCTTTGTTTTCTCTAATGGGGAATACCTTTCAAAAGTCCTATGTGGAGGACCCTAGATGATGGGAAAATCCTCCCTTTCTCTACAAAAATGGACAACAAGCCTTGACTATAATGAAAGTTTTTTCACTACTGCACCGGTTTGGATCTGTCTTCCTGGGATGCCTTTGGAATATTGGCATGAAGATATTCTTATTTCTATAGCAGGGTCATTTGGGGAGCTTTTATCTATAGATCCTATGACTGAAGATAGAACTAGACAAGTTTATGCAAGGATTTGTGTAAATATTCAAAAGAATGTTGACCTTCCTCATGTAATATCTCTAAAATCTAAACTGGGGACATGGAAATAAGAGATTGAATATGAATTGATGCCTTTTGCTTACTTCATATGTAAGAAATCTGGTCATTAGGCTAAACATTGCCCCCAGAAGACCCAAAAAGAAAAGAAGAAGGATGAGGAGCAAACAAAAGGTCAGAGAATGGAATGGAAAAGAAAAATGGAAGAAACGAAGGTTAACCCGAACATGCTGGAAGGAAATAAGGATCAAATGGAAGAAAACATGAATGGTAATACAAATGAGATAAACCAACAGGAGCAAAAAGAGGAAATAGTCCAAGCATTGGTAATGAAAGTTCCTAAAGAAATCACAAGTAAGAACATAATAACAGAAGAAAGAGGGGAACTTCTCATAATTGAAACTAAACAAAATGAATCAAGAAAAGAAGGTAATATTACTCCATCCAAAGGAGAAGAGAAAGAAAGGTTCTCTCATGAAGAGGAGTCTCTAGCAAATCTAGAAAAATAGTGGTCAGAGGATAAACAGAAGAAGGAAACCAACCCAATGAGGGAACAGAAAGTAGATTCCCCATCAGACTAGAACTAGAATGAGAAATAGAAGGAGGAGGAAGAAGCAGAGGAAAAATCTTGGTCAACTATAGGATACTCAAAGAAGGGATCAGGTAAAAAGGCCTAAAATCCCCTAATGGAAACCTCCTTTCTTTTGAAATGAACATTAGTTCAGTAAAGAAAGATGAGAGTTCTTCAATGGGGAAATCTATTAAGAAGGTAGGAGGCCAAAAACCAGGAGTCTTAACAAGACAAGAAAAAGTAGACATAGGAACTCCAAAACCAGACAAAGGAAGAAAATTAGAGAAAACTCAAAGGGAAGAGGAAGCAAAAATAGAATATTGTTGATGGAAAAAAACTCACCATCCATTAGGTTTTTTCCCCAATCCTTAAATGAAGATTATATCATGGAACATTTAAGGACTCAATAGTCCTCATAAGAAAGATTTTGTTAGGAACTTAGTTAGAGATTCTAAACCTAATATTCTTTTGCTACAAGAAACTAAAATGAGTAAAGATAAAATAGAAAGTATGAAGCTACTAAAAAATGGGAATTGTATTGGTAGTAGCTTAGAAGGGGCATCTGGAGGATTGGCTATCTTCTAGAACCAATCTTGTTTTGACTGTCAGATTCTAAAACAAGATAAAAACTTCATTGATGCTAACTTCAGGAGTTTAAAGGATAAGTTCTCTTGGATTCTTATAAATTTTTATGCTCCAAACACCAAAACTGGTAGACTTAAGATTTGGAAGAACCTGCATGATCAGATGGAAGGTAGATAGGATAACAACTTTCTTATTATGGGAGACTTTAACACCCCATTAAATCAGGAAGATAAAAAGGGAGGAAATTTAGTTCAAGTGGAAAGTAGAGTCAATTTTATGGATTTCATAATCAAGGAAGGATTGTTGGATGTCGATCTGGAAGGGATCAACTATACTTGGTCTAACTGTAGGGTGGGAAAGGATCTTATTGAAGTTAAGATGGATAGGGTACTGATTAATCCAAAATGGTATACTAATTTCTCTTGTGCCCTTACATCCATTGCCACAATTGGTTCAGATCATTTCCCTATCTACTAGAAAAAGAAATGCTCCTTTTAGATTTGAGAAGATGTGGCTAGATCATCCTGACTTGGGAAAAAAAATCAGGGACTGGTGAAATATTAATGTGGAAGGAACAGCTATGTTTAAAGTGGTGAAGAAATTGGCTAATGTGAAAGTTAATGTTAAAAGTTGGAATAAGAACATCTATGGAGACATTTTCCAATCAAAAATTAAAATCCAAAGGGATTTGAATGAAATCTAGGAGGAAATTCAAAGGATTGGATTATCTGAAAATATTAGAACTCAGGCGAATGTAGCCCTTTCTAAATTTCACAATATCATAGCTAAAGAGGATACTTTCTAGAGATAGAGATCCAAATCTCTTTGGTTAAAAGCAGGAGATAAGAATACCAGATTCCATCTCACTGCTCTAAAACATAAGGCTATTTACAAAGTTCATTCCTTGTCTGCTACAAATGGAAAAATAACCAAAGAAGAAGATATAAGGGAAGAAATGTTGGGGTATTTTGCGTCTTTATTATATAATGATCAAAATCTTAATTCAGAAGACTAAAGGAATTTACTTGCTTCAATTCCTTGCAAACTGGATCATACTGTCAATGCTCTCGTAAAAGCTATCCCCTTAGATACAGAAATCAAGAAGGCTATCTTTTCTATTGAAGGAGAGAAATCTCCTGATCTAGATGGATTTCAGATGTTTTTCTTCCAGCAGTTCTGGAGCATTACTGGGAAAAATGTTTGTTCAGCAGTTAACGAATTCTTTGGAACTAAATATATACTCAAGGAAATTAATTCAAATTTTATAGCTCTCATACCTAAGAAACCTAGAGCGGACATGGTTAATGGCTTTAGACCTATAAGTCTATGTAACTCCCTTTATAAAATCATCTCGAAGGTCATGACTTCTAAAATTTTGAGAATATTTCCAACTCTTATATCTCCTCAACAAAATGAGTTTGTTCCTGGAAGACAAATTCTTTACTCATTATGGTGGTGCATGAGAATATCCATTCCCTTCATGCCTCTAAAACATAGGGATTCTTGATGAAACTGGACTTGTCTAAAGCCGATGACAGAGTGGATTGGGATTTTTTGTCAAAAATCCTAAGTTCCTTTGGATTTTATAAAGATGTGATAATAATCATAATGCAATTGGTTACTACGGTGTCTTCTTCAGTTCTTATTAATGGAGGCTCTTCCATATTTTTCCACCCTACAAGAGGTCTAAGACAAGGTGATCCCATCTCTCCCATTCTCTTTTCTATAATGGCAGAAAGTCTTGGGAGATTCATCAATAGTATGGTCTTATCAGGTCAGATTTCTAGTCTTCAACCTTCCTCTGCTTTGCATAGGTGTTCCCATGAACAATTCATGGATGACACAATTATGATGGGGGAAGACTCAGTTAAGGAAGCAAGGATCATGAAAAAGGCCCTGAACATTTATACTAATGCTTCAGGTCAATCAATTAACTAGGAGAAGAGTTCCCTTTTTTCTGTAACACTCCAAAAGAAAGACAAAGGAAGATTTCTTCTATTTTGGGCTACAAGATAGGGAATCTTCCCTCCACCTATTTGGGTCTCCCTCTTTGCCACAAACTAGATGATTCTTTCTGAAATGGTATCCTTGACCATTTTCACAAAAATCTGGTAGGTTGGAAAGGAGCCACTCTTACCCAAGCTTGAAAAGTTCAGCTCTTGAAATCTACTCTCCAAAACCTTCTAGTCTATGCGCTCAGTCTCTTTAAAATCCCTCAAAAGTATGCAGACTTGATTGAAAAAATTTAGAAAATATTTTTGTGGTCAGGAGTGGAAGAGAAGAAGAGGTTAAGTATTATGTCCTGGGAGGTGGTGTGTAAACCTAAGTAGCTGGGAGGGCTTTGTATCAGAAGCATTACAATTACAAATAAGGCTTTGCTAGAAAAATAGTGCTCAAGAATCTTTGAAGAGGAGAAGGAATGGAATGCCATCATCAAGAGAAAATATCATTTAAATTCTTTGGAGGATGTTTTAATGAACCCCTTGGAAATATATGGTTCTTTTATATGGAATAGTATTAGGAAAGGAAGGGATTTGATCAAAAAAGGGATAAGATGGAAGTTGGAAAATTGTAGGAAAATAAATTTTTGGACTGATAAGTGGCCAAAGGAAGAAGCTCTTAGTGAAAATAAGGAATGGATGCCAGCCATTCTGGATTGTAAAGAAATAGTTGGAGAGAAGGTTTCTGATTACTGGATCAATAATAAATTGGTGGACCTTGGCTCCTTTGATGCTTCCCTCAACTTGGTCAATAATTTTCTCACACCTTGGTTTGCTAGAGAAAATGAACATGACACTTTGATATGTTGTCCGGAGGCTAATGGATTTTTTTTTGTCTCTTATGCTTCTACCCTTCTATTCCAGAAGGAAGATCACTCTTCTAGATGTCAGGTATGGAATAACATACGTATTCCTAAAATTAATATGTTCTTTTGGCTCCTTTTTCAGAATAAAATTCTTACAATGGACAATCTTTGCAAAAGGGGTTTCAGTATGCCTAACAAATGTATTATTTTCTGCTATGAAGTTGAAAGTTGTAACCATCTAATGATTCATTGTACTTACTCTTGTAAAGTTTGGAATTTTGTTTTCAATTTCTTTAACCTAGATTGGGTTAAACCTAATAATTTCTAGGAAATGGTTAAACAATGGTATTTCTCACTCAATAGTAAAGAAGTCAAAGACCTGTGGAAGTTGGTTCTACCCCACTTCACTTGGAGGATCTAGAAGGAAATAAATAAAAGAATATTCAGAGAAAAAATCTTATCCTATCAAATTGTGGCCAATAGTATATGCAGAAGTTTGTTGGAAAATTTTAAAAGTCAGCTTCCTAGTGATTCCCCCTGTAACAACTCTCTCTATATTTCAAATATTCTTAATATGAGTTATCAAATGCAGAAAGATAAAGACTTAAATTTGAGGTAAAATACAAGATGGAGTGCTCCTCAAATTGGTTAAGTCAAAGGTAATTTTGATGGGGCAGCCAAAAAGAATCTGAGGAAAGCATGAGTGGGAGGTATAATAAAAGACCCTACTGGTAATTGTCTGGTAGCAGTTGCTGCCCCGCTGGGAGTCCTGACTAATCATGTTGTGGAGGCCATGGCAGCCCTTCATGTTGTTAAATTGGCTAGAGACATGGGTTTTTCAAAACTTTTTTTGGAGGGATACTCTCTCAACATAATAAATTCTATTAAAGGTAATCATGAAGTTTCATGGACTATTAGCCACATCATTGAAAAAATCAATTCTCATATGCTCCTTTTTAAAGATTATCATATTTCCCATGTTATTAGGGAAGGTAAGAAGCCGACGGATGGCTTAGCCAATGAGGGTGTACAAACTGATGTCATTCAATCATGGAGAGGGGAAGCGGATCTCAAAATGGAGATTGTTTTTCTTATCAAGTATGATAAGATTAACCATATTGAAGGCGTGATTAATAAAAATGATTAATGATGAGGCCATCACTATTGATGAAGTGTCATGTTAGCTGTCAGTTGAGGAAAATGGGTTTAATGAAGATTGTGACCCCGTATAGATTATAGGTGTTAATGAACATTTCAAACCTGAATAATCACTATATTTGTGCTTCCTAGTGTATTGTGATCCAGACTTCAAAGTCTCTGCACTTTCAGAACTTGTTGAGCATTATGGGGGGAGGTATGAAGAGGGAGGAGCCAATGGATTGTACAAAGTGGAAATGAAACAAGAAGGTTTGGAAGAGGCTGAAGAAGGGAGGCATTTCTTAGTATCTGGAGAAGCTTCATGGCTGGGATATGGAGATAACAAAAAAATTTGTAGAAGGATAAAAGGACAGGAAAGTTAGCATATGGGGAAATTACTTTACTTTGACTATGAGTGTTATCTCATAAATCATGAGCCTTTCCTACAATGGAATGAAATTTTATAGAGACAACAAGAGGGTTGGGACTCAAGCCTTCAAAATCTTTCCAAAAATAGAAGAAGAAGAAGACCTTTTAAGCAAAGGGATGGGGGATTACATTGATATAAAAAAAAAAATCCCACTGGGTGAAAATTCTTACTGTGATGATTGAGTATTTTACACTGGATGGTAGATACTCCAAAATTTATAATCTCCATTTCGTTCTGGCAAATCATTTTAGGCACAATAAAAAGGTTTCTTTTCCTTTTTATCTTCTGAGCTTGTTGCATAATAGCATGATGGAGCATAGGAAAAAAGTGAGTAACCCAGTGCTCCATGTGGGGATTATTTTGTTAATCTCATAATATGCTTGAAATCAAGTCCCGAAGCCTATCCCCAAAGGGTTAAAGGGAATGCCAGGCATGCTAAGCCGAAAAACAAAAAGCAGAGTTTGAAGAAAAGGGTTAGAATAAAAAAGAAGGAAAATATGGAAATGTAGGAGGAGGTAGATGATCAAAACCTAGATAATTAGGGTAATGATGATGACACCCAGAATGAGGAAAAGGATGAAATGCCTATGATTGCACAGGAAGCTCATGAGACAAATCACAAGAATCTGGTTAGCGATAAAGATGACAAGCTCAATAAGGAGGAATCTCAGACTAACAAGGAGGAAACACCTATGAATGAAGATGATGAGGGCAGGGGTAATGATGTTGGTAACCAAGAAATGGAAATAGAGGGAAATGAGAAAAATGATGATGAAAAGGGAAATGAGGATCAAAATGAGAAGATGATATTGAAATCTGAAAAATAGGATTAAGAAGAAACAAAGAAAAGATCCTGAAATGGTAGGATTTGATATTGATGAAAGAATCCCCAAAAGAAAAGAGGACCACAGAGCGAGTATGGAAGGTTGGCTCAGTGAGGAGATGAAGACTATGAAGCAACACCTGAATGAGATGTAGGAAGCTATGGAGCCTTTCATTCCCAAGCTTGAAGAAATGGAGAAGGACTTGTAGATTAAGGTTAAAAATAGCAATAGCGATGAGGATATTATTGCTAGAGTCAACGCCCTTGTGGAAGAAAAGATGCAAGATATGAAAAAGAAAATCAGCCATAATAGGCACATTATAAGTATCATACTCAAACACAGTAATGTAGGGCTTCAAGTTTCAATTCAGAACCTGAAATCTTTATATGCCTACCTGGAAAGAAGCCTGCTAGAAAATACAATGATTTCTATAGATGACAAAGTAGGGAGTTCAGGCCCAGGGTTGATAACCCAAAGTGGTCTTAAAAGGAAAGTCCTAGAGATCCCTAAAGAGATGGTAGAGCTGAAGGAGTCCATTGAAAAGATGGAAGAAATGTAGAAGGAGGCAGAGGAAGCCTACCAAAGTACTATGTAGTTTCTTTTTCTCAGTTCTGGAAACTTTGCTGGAAGTTGTGCTAGAAATTGTGCTAGAATCTGCACGTTTTTTGGTAGTTCTTTTCTTTTTGGGTCTTGGGATTTTGTAGAGGTCCTGCCTTTTTTTTGTAGCAGGCTTTCTATGTTTGTATTGAATTTAGGATGCTTATCTCTAGTAGTATTTTGTAAACGGTTTGGAGGTCCTTTCAAAACCTATTTTTACCTTAATCAAAAACTGTGATTATCCTCTAGTGATTAAATGTAGAAACATAAAGCATAAAGTAAATAACATGTACATAGATGACACCAAGATTTAATGTGGAAACCCAATTTGGGAAAACCACCAATTGCAACTAGTTACTATTTTTCACTCTTCTGAAGTGAGCCCTGTTAGGATCCAACCCTGTTAAAGGTTACAAAAACACATTGTCAGGTGTGACCTTGTTAGAGGATTTAATCACCCTTTAAGGAGTGGCCTTATTAGAGGTCATCAAGAACTTCAATGTATAAATGTCACCTTGTGAGAGGATTTACAAAAGACTATTAAGTCTACTCTGTTAATAGATTTGGATCACTGCAACAATTGTTAGAGAATAACAATAGATTGACCTGTTTGACAAAGCAACTATCTTTGCTGATTAAGATCTTTGTTCTGGCTTTAAACTAGATCCTCACTGATCAAATATTATATTGCAGCTTTGTCTATTCTGTCCTTAATCAGAGTCCCAACTAATTTTGCCTCTTCACTTCAGTTCAAAACTTTGTTGTTTTTCTTCACACATATTACACACATTAAATCCAAACTTGACCCTATTTATATATGATAAGCCTTGCCAAGTCAGCTTGAATAACCTTTCGAATAATCAATAAAACTTAAGTTTTTCAGTAACATATAACCAATTAAATATAAAGTGTAAACTACTATTAGTCGGCTAACACTAAATATCTAACTCGGGTAATACTGTAATCCTTCAATGTCCAACCGTTACTGTAATTCCTGAGTGAACTCAGTTAGAACTGAAAATCACTTTGGTCTTCTTCAATGCCCGATAGAACTTGGCATATAGTGAATGTGCTCAGTTTGGGTATAGACATTTGTGTAACATCACTATATTTTTGTAAACATCAATGAAAATACACAATTGAATAATTGTCTTCAACAAGGAGGGGTGAATTAGTACCCTTAAAACTTTTTACCAACTAACCTTAGTAATATTTTCTAGCATTACCGACCATTGTATCTTTTTTACTTCATGCACGTAATACCATAACATAAATGTATTTGCATGTAATCAAGCATAGAAACATTCATGAAACTCATTTACACATGATACAAGAATTGATAACACGTAGAAAACCCCTGTTAGAAGGTAAAAACTCAGGTGGGGATGAAACTGACAAAGCTTCACTATCTACAGAATGGAAGGTGTTGGTTAAGGCTACAAGTTGTCATCACTTTTGATGATCTTACCTTATTAGGAGTAGCATGTTAGACTTGTTAAGTCTACTAGGTTAAGAGATTCAGCAACACAATGTATGTGTGCACTCGATTAAGAGATTTACAATAAGATTGTTAAGTCCACCTTCTTGAAGGATTTTTGTTTGCTACAATTATTAGAGAGTAGTCAAAAATATTTATGACTTGGTAGCTTGCAATCTTGAATTGTTGATTACAGATCCATTAACTACATAAACTTTATCACCTAATTGTGATGGATACTACCTCTGTTAATGCTCAGTAGCCTTATATGTAGTTCTTGACAAACTGAATTCTTCTTTATCTATCCTTGTGCATGAAAACCTCTATCTGATCCTTAGATTTCCTCTATGGCTACAATCATCATCTTGTTGATTTATTACTACATCTGTTTACACAAGATTATGACCTAATTAGGTTTCACACTTTTCTTGATAACTATAGTGATCAAAGGTTTACAACTTGACCTTGAACTCCTAGTTTGCATGAAAAAAATTAGTTAACCTGATTAAATCCATCAATTACGCTTTTCTTGATCCTCTAGAAATGGTTTTCCAGCTAATCAAAAAGATAATTTAAAGACTAAAGTTCTTTAGTTGATGTGTAGTTTAGATCCACTTTTCTCAGGAATAAAACTATCTCTCGGTAGACTGGTGGTCGGTATACTCTGTAGACTATGCTCAGTGATGTCTCTATAATTATTCTACTCAGTTTACTCTGTAGACATTCTGTGCTCAGTTTACTCTATGATCTGTTGTGCGCAATTTACTCTATGATCTATCTTCCTCGATTTACACTGTAAATTGTCTTCCTCGGGTTACATTATAAACTGTCTATCGGTGTACACTGTGACTGATAGGAAAAAATTGTTTCCTTGTATATTAATGAAAACTTATGATCCTTTAAAGATTATCAATCTCCCCCTTCGGCATTATTATCAAAAAATGATATGTACAGTGTATATAGCAAGTGTAATTACCTTTTCAATGAATCCCCCTGTGTGCATGCCTCAATACAATGTATGTACATATTTTCCTTGGTACAGTTTTTTCTTTTGGTACATTTTCCCCCTTTGGTACATACATTTTTGCCCTTTGGTACACATATTTTCCCCCTTATTTGAAATTATTGACAAATATGTAGTACTTACAGCTTGTCAAATATGTGTGAATGGGATTTTTGTATGGCTGCCATCATCTTGTCCCATTTCTCCTTGATTTGTTTGAGGGTCATGTGATCCAGAGATATTTAGGTGTGCATGTCATAGATACTCTCTATGACTGACATATCTGGGGTAGCAATTAGAGTCTTTTCCGAAGTCATGTGTTGTAGAAGCAATGCGAGATACAGTAGTAACATAGCTTGGAGCTCAGTTACATCATCTCTAATTTTTCTTTCTTCCTTTTGAATTTCAATTCTCAACTTTTTTAATTCTACAATTTTCTCATAATACAGTTTGAATGCATTTGGCTCAGTTGACATACTTTGTGCACTAGCTTTCAGATCCTCATTTATTTTAGCAACCTTTTCACTATGCTCAATAGTGAATTTCTCTAGTGTGCACAAATTTTGAACTAAGATAACTACTTCTGATATGATTGGTTCTAGTGTAGTTACTAGCTCAAAAAGTTTTACCTTGTTCTCTGCCACTTCCTAGCTGATTTTCTTGGTTAGCTTGTAGTGACACTTCTCTTCTGCATGTTCTTCAATGACCTTGTCGGCTTCCACATTTTGTGATGTTATGGCATTGGTCATAACTGCTATTTGATCAAGGATTGGTGAATTTTTATCAATTTGTGTGTCAAGAACTATTTGCAATAGGATTTCCTTTTTACTATCTAGGACTTGTGAATTTTTGTGCTCCTTCTTGAGCTTGTTATGTATTTCCTTTGTTTTGCATATTTATCCATACTTTGTTAGTGACTCAGGATATAGTGTTCTTGGATCACAGCCGGGTATGTCAATGATCTCATCAAGTGTTACTAGTTCTTTTCTCTTCTTGTTCTTTTTATTCCTGGGAATGGTGTTGGAAGCAAGGGAATGAAGGATTATAGAAAGATCCTTCTCTGGATCTATTGATTTTGGTGATTTCCTGGGAGGTGTGGTTCCTTTGGTATGCTTCTCGGTATGAACCTATTAGTTGGTTGTAGATGTCTCTACTTCAACCTTATATTTATCTACAGCCTTGTTTGCCTCTTCAGTGTTCTTGGCAGTGACATCACTCGGTTTGTCCTCTCCACTTATATCTTTCTTCTCCTCTATTGTATCTTTCTTCTCCTCATTTTTATCTTTTTTCTCCCCATGTTCATCACCATTTTCCTCTGGTATGTTTACATCAGGTATCGGTGGTGTCTATTGTGATTCAGTAATCACATTGATTGCTTCAATCAAGTAAGGTAGTTTACCTGGTATAATTGCATGTGCAACATCTATAGTGTCCTTTTCATTTGTAGGCTCAGTGGTAGTATTCACTTCTTCATTTTATTTGGCTTCATCAACATGATCACCTTTAGTGACATCTTGTATGGTTACATCTGGTGTTCCTCCTAATCATTGCAATATTTCAGGAATATCATCCATGACTTTGTTTTCTTCAGTGGTTAATTCAATGGGAGTGACATCCTCGGTTTCATTGATGAATTTGTGCTTAGGGCTTGGTTTGGCCTCTTTCTCCTCATTGTGAGTTGTTTTGGTTAGAGCTAGTACATGCTCGGGTGGATTGAAGATTTGTGTCCAAATATTATTTCTTTCTACATCAATCTCTTCTAACCTATCTTGTAGTACTTTGTATGCTCTTTACTTTGAAAAAAATTTCTTTTCATGCTCCTTCATTATTTCAGCAATTTCTTCAACTGTTGACTTGGGCATGAATGTAGCTAGGGATTTCTCCCTCATTTTTTTCCATATTCAATGCATATTTCCACCTTGTTGATATCTTATCATTTATCTCTTGTGGAATATGATTTCTGAATTGTAGAGGTACATACTTGTATTCTACCATCATTTTAATGATTGTTTCCTCTAATTTATTATGATCCTTGGTAGGTAGATGTACCCATTGTCTAATATTATTATTTTATATTTTGCATGTATTGATGATTGACTCTGTAATTTCATCAATTGTCTTCGGTATTTTGGCCTTCTCTGCTTGTATTCTTTGTTCTCTTTTATCCTTGTCTTCTCTTCCTCTTAGATATCTCCTTCTTTGTTTTGGTGTTGATTTCCTGGTTGAGGATGTATTCTTTCTTTTCTAATAAGTTCTCACAGATCCTTTCTTCAAGGGTGGTGAGTCTACCTCTTTTGTTGTCTTACTCCTTGTTCTTGATGCAGTTGTCACCTCAGTAACTTTTGTTTTCTTGGCAGGTGGTGCATCTGATTCAGTAGACTCTGAATCACTTATCTCTTTAGCTTCACCGATGGGTGACTGATCCTCGGTGATATCTACTAATTTTTTTAAGTCTTCATCATTTACCGACAGTTTATTTTGAAGAGTGTTCATTATTTTTGTCTTCCTCATGTCTATCTTCTTTACAACTAAACCAGTCTTGATTCTAGACTTGGCTTCCTCATATGTTCCAAATCTTTTCAATTTTTTATCCACTAGCTCATTTAGCATGGTTTCAATACTTTTTGTAGCTTGATCAATGTCAATTTCATATTCTAGTAGTGGTAACCATGTTGTTCTTGGTTTTTTAGGTTTGATGAGTGTTGAGTCAGTGTCAATTGTAAAGCATATCTCATCCTTGTATATTTCTACTAGTTGAGCAGGGATTCTCATTCTCTTCTGCATCTTATACTTGAATGTTGTGAAGTATTCATCCATTATAGGTGTAAATTTATCTCCTAGTGTCTTAATGAAATCACTAATTTGTGTAGTGATTGGTTAGTTTGTGTCCCAATTAACATTACCAATTGAAGGAAAGAAGTTATGCAAATAGAATAATGTGCACATAATGAGGGAACTGAACTTACATGTGTTAGATCTGGCTGATCTAATTTTTCTCATATTCTCTTCTAGTTGCTCTAGTAGCAGCTCAGATATGTCTAGTTGCAGTCCCTTCTTCACAATTTTATATGCAATGTCAACTGCTCCACATGCTATGTTGTTCATTATGCTAGCTTAGAATTTCTTGTACCCAAGTACACATGCACCAAATTTCATCTGAGGGTCAGTGACTGTATTGAGTTTCAACCCTCTACCATCCCATTTGGCTCCAGTTATCTTTTCAATGTCGGGGCGTGAAGGATGCTTTAGGTATTTTTCGTTCTCAGTGATGGGATAATCAATCACTACATGAATCACATATTTTTTTATCAGTTTGGGTTCATCTAGCCACATTTTCCCATAATATACTTGGCTGAGTACTATATGTATCCACTCATTTTTGAAATCTTTCGAGAATAGGAGGGTGTTGGTTAACCCTTTCACTTCTATGTTCTTATACTCATCCCATAGATCCTTACATAGCTTTTGGTAAGCTTCCTAAATCACAAGGTCTCTGATCTCTGCAACCTTGTAGTGAATTTATGTACATATATCTTCAATTAGAAAAACCCTAGGAGGAATACTTAAAAATGCTCCCTTGTCATCGGGTTGAGCAGCAATCTCAATGCAAAAATTGTAGTTTGGTTCTTCGCATGTAGAGTTCTTTATCAAGGCTATTATTTTGTCCTTTACATTCTTGATCTTTGTGATCCATGATATGGTTGCCATTGTTTGACAAATTAGTGCTTCTCTGTAAATAAATAGTTAGCTCAGTGAGTCTAGATACTCACTTGATCTTTGTTGTGGATTCTGAGAATCTATCGCAGTGGATTTGAATGTGTTGTTGGTAGCTCTACAATCTTGTCACTTCTTAGTCACTCATTTTTTCTCTACTCTCACTCTTTATTGCTGGGTGAATGAAATGAACTTTTGTTGGCCCCTTCATAGATAATGTTCCTTAAGTGATGCATTGAAGGCTTCACCTACTTCTCAGTCGACAAAATAGCAATGCTTAGTCAACACACAAAATTCTTTAGCTTGGTGAGTATAAAATGCTCGGTAGATAGTGTCAGCTAGGTAGTTCTATCACATATTCACTGACGTGTAGTGTATGCTCGGTTTATATTGACCAACCAGACTAGACTCGCATTAACATAACAAGTAATACCATAGTGCATCTTCATTCTTGCTAATTTGGATTTTTCTCAATGAATATAGGAACTGATGTAAAATATAGATTTGTAGAGTGTAGTTCTATACTTACTTGTTTTGCTTAGGTGGGGGTGGTGAAATCACTAGATCCATTGGATGAGGTGTCACCTACTATAGTTCTTGGTCCATAATTTTCATTGTTTGAAGCTATCCTCCACATTCAATTTCTCATTCTCCTGATGTCTTCAATAGTATTTCCATTAGCAAAAGTGCTTAACTCTGTTACTCGGTCTTTGCAGCCTTTTATTAAGTGACCAACCTTATGAAAGTGTAACATGCCATTCCAGGGTTAGTCATGCTTCTAGATCTTCTTGTCCATTTCCTCATATATTTAATAGCTATATGTCCATATCTACCACATGCTATGCAATTTACCCAAGTTTTTTAATCCCAAACATATGAGTTTTCGACTCTTCTCAGTTCATAAGAATTTTCTTTCTCTTTAGGTTTCCATACTTGCTTTTTCTTTTTCCTGCATTCATGAGATGTGCGTTATGCATTTTGCAAGTAGGACAATATTTTTCCATGTAGGATTCCTTCTTTGAGTTTTTCACCTTATATTTGCATTCATATGCTTTGTGTCCATGCTTATTACAGTTATAACAATTACCTATGAATGTAGAAGTAGATTTAGGAATACCTTTAGCCTTGCTCTTTCAAATATTTTATGTGTGGCCTGGTTTTCCACAATGATTACATGAATGCTTCTTTGGTCTTGGATTTGAGAAGACATTCCTTTTATCAGCTCAGTTTGATGATTCTCCATGCTTGGTATGCCCTATACCATTATTATTATTGAGTCTTCTCTATCCATTCATAAATTCATCCATTCTTTTTGTATTATCTTCAGCTTTCTTGATCATATCATTATGTTGTTGTTGAATCCTTACTTCATGCTTCAATTTCTCATTTTCTACTCTTACTTCACCAGTCACTTCCAATTTTCCATTAAGTTCTATGTTCACTCAGTTGGCCTCATGACTCATAAGAACTATTTGATTGGTGATCTCATGGTGATTTTCAGTAAATCTGTGTATCTCAGATTCTTTCTCTTGTAACTTTTCAGTAATCTTCCTCCTCTCATCAATAGCTAAAGTTCTTTCTTGTTCATCTTTTCCTGCATTATTCATAACATCAACCATTCTTACCATCTATGTCTCTTGACTGATCTGCAGTACCTTTACTTGTTCAGTCAGATCTTGATTGATTTCTTTTAGATTTGTAATGCTTCCTTCAAATGTGTCAGATGTATTACCAGATCCAGATCAAGATGAATCAAACAAATTAGGTATCTCTTCTTCATGATAATCAATTTCATTGTAGCGAGATGCCATTAATTTTCTTTCATCCAATAACTCCTTCATTTTTATTCTTGCTTCTTTGTCCTGCTCAAAGAAAATCTGTATCTACAACTTCTAATTCTCAATATTTTATCAAGCTTATATCTTTCCATTGTATGATCTTTTCTCTCAAGTGATTAAACTTTTACAAATAAGATATCTAGCTCTGATACCAATTGTTGGAATAATGGAAGGGTGTTTACTAAGAGGGGAGGGGTGAACCAGTACACCTAAAACTTTTTACCAATTAACCTTAGTAATATTTTCTTGCATTACCAACCATTGTATCTTTTTTACTTCATGCATGTAATATCATAACATAAATGTAAGTGCATGTAATCAAACATAGAAACATTCATGAAACTCATTTACACATGATACAAGAATTGATAATGCAGAAAACCCATGTTTGAAGGTAAAAACTGAGGTGGGGATGAAACCCATAAAGCTTCACTATCTGCAGAATGGAAGGTGTCGGTTAAGGCTACAAGTTGTGATCACTTCTTATAATCTTACCCTATTCTAAGTAACATGTTAAACTTGTTAATTCTACTCGGTTAATATATTTTAGCAACACAATGTATGTGTGCCCTCGGTTAAGAGATATACAATATGACTGCTAAGTCCACCTTCTTGAAGGATTTTTGTTTGCTATAATTGTCAGAGAGTAGTCAAAAATATTTATGACCTGATAGCTTGCAATTTTGAATTTCTGATTACATATCTATTAAGTACATAAACTTTATCACCTAATTGTGATGGATAATACCTTTCTTAATGCTCGGTAGCCTTGTATGTAGCTCTTGATAAACTAAATTCTTCTTTATCTTTCCTTGTGCATGCAAACCTCTGTTTGATCCTTAGATTTCCTCTACAACTACAATCATCATTTTCTTTATTGATTACTACATCTATCTATACAAGATTATGACCTAATTAGGTTTCATGCTTTTCTTGATAACTCTAATGATCAAAGGTTTACAACTTGACCTTGATCTGCTCGTTTGCATGAAAAAAATCAATTAAACTGATTAAATCCATAAATTACACTTTTCTTGATAATCAAGAAATGGTTGTCCAGCTAAGCAAAAAGCTAATTTAAAGACTAAAGTGCTTAAGCTGACATGTAGTTCAGATCCACTTTTCTTGGGAATAAAATTATCTCTCAGTAGACTGGTGGTCGGTATACTCTCTAGACTGTTCTCGGTGATGTCTCTATAATACTGTGATCAGTGATGTCTCTGTAATCATTCTTCTTGGTTTACTCTACAGACATACTATTCTTGGTTTACTCTATGATCTATTGTGCTTAGTTTACTCTATGATCTTTCTTCCTTAGTTTACATTGCAAACTGTCTTCGTCGAGTTACACTGTAAACTGTTTGTCAGTGTACACTGTGACCAATGGTCCAAAACTTTCAATTGGTTCCTCCACCTCTTCATAAATTATGTTCATAATTTATGCTCTTATGATTATATATCCTTTATACATCTTTATTTTTGTAATAAATGTGATTAATAAAATTTCATTCATTTTCAACAGTTCTTTTCTCCTGTATTTTATTTTGGCAAGATTCTTTCTTCTTCCTATGCAGATCTTTAATTTGTTTTTCATTATTAACTACAAAATTCTACATGGTCTCAGAGCCCAGGAGTTAGGAAAAGAATTGTAAGTTTTTTTTTTTCAAGTATTTGTTGATGGGGTTTTGCGGACCGGGTCCGCCAACAGTCATAAGTTGTCACCGGGTTTCGGGGAAATTGGCCAACTCCGCCTTCAAAGGTGTTCCGGGGGAAATAAATCCTCCGAGCCTCCAAGCACCTGGGTGTTGGGTCACGATGGTGTGGGGCTTGGTTGGTAGAGGTGACTGTTTTCAAGGGGGATAGCTGATTTCTTCAACTCATCTTCTCTGGAGATTTGATCAAAGTGAGGTTTTTTCGAGCGTTCTATACTTAGAAAATAAAACAAAAAAGATCCTGTAGGGTTAGAATTATTTCATCTAACTATAGTCATGTTGAAATGTCCGGAACATCAATAATACTCTGGTAAACTACACTAAATACCAAAAAAACACATAACCATCAGCTAGCATTTTATCAGTAGCGAGAATAAAGAGGTCGTTAATCTACTTTAACATACCAGAGTAAAAGACATAAAGAACATTAAAACATGAAATACCATTAACTCAGAAGTAGGAATGCCAACAACATTATTGTCAATAATTCTTCCTTCTTCATTAATATTTAGTCTAGCAAGCACTGGTGCATGATACAATGGTGGCTCCAGGGGAGCATCTAACTATCAAGAATAGAACAAATGGAGCATTGAGCTCTGCAACTTAAAGAGAGAAATCACTTTGCTATTACTATGGACAACAAAATCATCAATTTTTTTGACCCTTGGAAATAGGTCGATCTTCCTATTTATACAACTCTCTTCTAACCCTAACCCTATTTATATTATGTTTCAATAAAATACAATATCTGGGGGCCGGTACTACCTGCGCCACCCTACAAAAGACCTGGAGACGGAATAGGTATGTCACGTCAGAAGAATAAGATAAGAATATACATTGGAAGAATTGGTCTCGAGAAGAGAGCCAAAGAGGAGAAAGGAAGGAAGTAGGTTCCTCGAGGACCGAGGCTACATGCCTCATAAATGGGAAATGTGTTGCCCTGTCTCCAATGCGCCAGATGTACCTTTGAGCGTTGCCTTGAAAAGACAACCCTGTCAGAAGACCAACTACCAAGCCGACGCCGTTTGATGTGGCCAACTACCTTCTGACAGCCTTTATTAACTGCTTCTGAAAGTGACCGTTTAGCCTCGGGGACCGGGACACAGATCACTTTAAAGAATACAAAATTGTTGGATCCGGGACTCTGGGATCCGGGAACTTACATCCCAAAAAAATAAAGAATACTCAACACTCAAGTTCGCCCCGGCCCCCAGAGAAAGCTCAAGGCTGCTTATTATTGTTGAACGCCTAGAGGAGGTGAGAAATTCCATCTTCATCTATCTCTTTTAGGCTGGCCCTTCTGTGCCTGGCCACTTCAACTTGTTCCCCCAGGTCTGAAACATTTCCTTTGAATTCATCTACCATTCTTGCAGCGTCATGACCCTTAAGTATCATCTTGGTTAGTTTCACCATCTCGGCCCCATCTATTCCCTCTGGAGGTTGATACCGAGATTTCATTATTTCATCAAAACTCCCCAAAAAAAAATCTTCGGGGGTATATGTATCTGGGCTAAGGGGATCAGCCCCGGAAGCCTTTATCACAAAAAACTTGTATAAATTAGAAGAATACTTTACCGCATTTACCTTATCCTGCAAGGACTCTACCAGTTTCTTGGTTACCTCCAATGTGAGGTCAAGTCTAGAGTGCTGAGTTCTTACAAAATCAAATGATTCCTCACCCAGAATTCTGGATTTGGAAATTATATCTTCTCCCAAGGTGAGGAGCTCTTCGAGCTCCACATTCCACGCTTGGTAATTTTTGGCATCACTCTCCCACTGCTCAATAAGCACTTCCACCTGGTGAATAACTTTCTGGGCCATGTACAAATCTGGGAGAGTGGCCACCAGGAAATGCCGGGTGTTTCCTATCTGCAGGGCGATCCATTCGTCCACTGCCTGGGCCTTCTTTTTCATTACTCGCAGGGAGTCTATGTCACTCTGCGGTAATTCCTCTGATGTGGAGGTCTCTGGAGGGGTGGTATTGATGGGTCTAGCCAGCTCACTAAGCAATCCCATAAGATTTGCATTCTTTTCTTTCTCAGCCTTGAGCCTCTGGGCCTCTTTTTTGTATCATGCTTCAACTGCCCTTGCCGCCTCCTTAAGCAAGTCTACCTCGCCTTGCTTTCCTTTTTTTCCTAGGGACACCTCTGCAACATTGTAATCTATGAGATCTACAGTTGCTTCATCGGCGTCTAGGGGAGGTGTTGCCACAACAGCAATGGTTTCTCCGCCTGGCCCAGTTCGCAGAGTATGAACGGTCTGGGCTTTCTTCGCCTTCGGCGGGGCCTGAACTTGGGCCATCATTTCGGCCAGGGAGAGAGGAATCACCGGAATAGACTGAGCTTTTCTTTTCTTTCTCTCAACCAGCCACTCAGGGGGGAGGGGTGGCCTTCCTTCCAGAGTTTGTTCTCCTAATTCTTTCCTTGTATCTGGTGGTTGTTGCTCCTCAGTGACGTGGACTTCATCCGTCCTCCCTGCCTCAACTTCTTCTGCAGTAACATCCTTTTCAACCTCCATCTCCTTAGCCTAGTCCTGTATGTCAATCGCTGGGTTTGGACCTTGGTAGGCTTCTTCAGGGATTTCTCCTTCAAGCTTCTCTTCTTCTTTTTGTTCTTCTGTTGGCAGTAGGGGAGGTATCGGACCAAGATTTAGAGTTTGGGCTGCTGTGATAACCTGCCCGAAGGTTGCTCCTGGGAGTGGCCCCTAGAACGTGGCAGCTGGGTTTACAGTTATTCCTGGAGGTCCAGTTCCCCCAGCAAATTCCATTTGTTCACTTGGATTTAGTTGGTCCACTCCTAGACCTTGTATTGCTTGAGCCCCGGAGCTAATCTCCGGTTCTGGTTCTTTTTCTTCTGCTTCCTGCTCTTGTTCTTGTGCAGGTTCCTGTTCCAAGTCTTCTTGGTCTGCAGCCTCTTGTTCTTTCTCTGGGACTTCTATCCCTACTTGTGTATCATCCCCCTGCAAATTCCCAAATTCATCAGTTGCAAATACATCAAACTCCTCCTCTGGAGGGGGACTGGCTGGGACCTCTGTAGGCTCTGCTTCTTTCTCTGATTCTGGGGAACTGGAAGAAAGAATCTCTACTTCTCAGGGGAGGGATGCCCTTGGTGTTGGTACCAGTTCTGCCTTGACCTACTTGATGTGCTTCCTCTTCCTCCAGGTGACCAAAGGTGGCCCCGCATCGGCTATTGCTTCTGCTTCAATGGGATCCACCCCCGTTGCCTTGACCATTAGGGCTGCCAGCGACCGGGAGGAAGGGGGACGAATTGGTCTGGCCATGAGCGGGGGAGTGGCCAGCCTCATTATTAACTGCTTCCTCATCTATTGGGAGGCTACCACAGACTGCTTGATCTGTTCTTGTATCAAGACTTCCTATGCGGAGGGGGTTATAGCTATTCTATTTCCTTTGTCAGCGCCTTGTGAAGAAGTCCCGGCCCCTGGGGTCAATCTTGGTACCGGCTGTGGTGCTGATGTTGGCGCCGGTCGTGAAGCTTAGCACATACTCCCGGTGTACACCCTTTTGAAATAGGTGTGACTTCACTCAACCACATCCCGAGTGAATTCCTCAATCGTGGGCCCCTCCTGGGTGGCCCAATCCATTACCGGCAGTGCCATTTTATCGATCCCCTTTTCTTTGTACTCGGGATCTATGGTGGGTGCAGCGTCAGAGAATCCTGGAGGGAATCTCCAGAGCTTCAGTTCTTGGATCATTCTAGCTATCATTCTTATATAGTGCCTTCTCTACACATCCACATCATCCTGGCAATCAGCCCAAAAGTCTTCCATGTGTATATAATGGGGCTCTGAAGCCCGGGGCATTGCTGTTGCAATTCTGCCATGCGGATCAAAATTTCTCCGCGCCAGATAAAATTCTTGTAAGTTGTAACTCTTCAACTCATTGTCTCCATCCTTCGCGGTGGCCAGAATGCATGTGTAGTTCCCATAGGTAACTGGGAACTGGACGTTGGGGACCTTCTTGAGTGCAAAGAAGGCATGCAACTCCATCATTTTCCGGCAATATTCTAGTAGCACGATCTTGTCCCCATAATGCTTGGGCAACAAGTAGGGTTTCCCAGAGAAGCTGGCAACCGTAATGTATGTATGCTACTGGAACTGGATATAGTAGTGCCCATAACTACTAACTAGCTTCATCGCCTTAGTGGATAGGCAGTATCCAGCATCCCGGGTGGGTGTGAGTAGGTGATAGTAAATGAAAGAATCATTTACTCGACAGAAACTGGGGAAGCTGGCCTCCCATTGAATCTATGGAAAATGGTCCCATGGTGCTTTTTTCCTGGGCCAATCCTGAGAATTCCATCCGTAAGTAGGCCATTGGAGTGGGGCCTCTGCTGGGCCAGGGCCCAGAAAACATAAGAAGACATATAGAACTTCTTCTTCTTGTTCACCTGGAGGAACTGGGAATCAACGTGATTGGAGATTATTATTGCCCAGTTGAAGAATTCTCCCTTGGTGGAGATGCCGAGGAGGAAATAGTACATCCATTTGGCAAACTCCTGGGCGGAGGGTTGCCCAAATACCCAAGCTAATGCTATTATCCCCATCTGGATGCTCTCCTTCAATTCAGAGCAGGGGATTTCTATTTTCATTCTCTTTGGGTCCCTCTTCGGGGCCTTGAGCCAATGGGTATTCATGTACACCCAGGCAGAATCCTCCAGTTGTGTAAACTATTTCAAGGCATTAGTACTTGTAACCACTGTGGCTCTATCAAATTGCAGGATACCCAGGCCTGTCTGGAATGTGACTGGGTCGAGGGACACCAGTGGAGTGGGGTATCCCATGGGTTCTGCAGCTATGAGCATAATGGCCCAGATAGAAGAGTTGTAGTTGGCCGCCAGTGTTAAGATAAGCTCCAAAGATTGCATGGAGCATGGGAAGAAAGCTTCCCGGAGGATTCTGGAACCCTCGATGTTGATTGCGAGCTGGTCTCCAGCCTATCCCTGGATGTGCATTACCTTCACAAGGGCCTGCATTTCTGCCCAGGTTCTGACATTGGCATCGGTCATCAGTTTTACCTTGGCCTCAATCTTTGAGCCCATGATGCCATTATCCTATACATACTTCATGGTGAGGGGAAGTTTTTCCAGGGCTTTCTCCATTTTTGACTTTGCTGATGCCCTGGTTTCTGTTGTGGTTGGTAATTCCGGACTTCCAGGAGGAGATGATGTGGATGCTTCAGACATGTTTGGAAGATAACTCCGGGAACCTATGAGACAAAGTGACCATTAGAACATGTTTATCAAAGAAAAATAGTTACTCTGGGGTCCAGAGATCTTACCACCGCGACATTTACTTTCCTGAAAAGTTAGTATCATGCAAAGGTAACCAAAAAGCTAACACATCGAAAACTTAGAATCTTCATCATACATCCAGGTCTGGGAAATTTTATCACACTTGGCAAAGACATGGGATGGATGGTGGTAAGATGTCGGAAGCCCAGAGAAATGACCGTTAGTAAAGATGTATAAAAAGGTAAGTTGTCGAACCCACGTGGCCGCCACGTGCGTTGGCATTAAATGGATGCGATGGTGATGACGGCAGAGCCAACTGTTCGAACGCACGAAAAGGGAAAGCCACTTGACTAGAATTGATTACATGCATGGGACGTAAATGAAGTTCTGACAAACTTTATGGAGGAGAGAGAAAACTATCTGTTTGAAACCGGCGGGGAGCTGAGTTTCAAACAGGTGGTTTTCTGCCTCGAAGCGAGTTCAAAGGCGGAAAACCAAAAATGTGGGTGACTCGACTAGCTAGCCAAGCCACTTGGAAGGATATACATAGAGCCAAGGGATATACACAGGGACTATATTACAACTAAAAACATATATACATGGATATACAACACGGGGCGATGCCCACGGGAAAACCAGTCACGGCAGAAATAGATATATACAACTATCTACACTATATACACCATTTTACAGAAACAACTCCTACACAGAGGGTGGACAACCCCCTGGCAGAGCCGACAGACCAACGGGCAGAAAAACTAGAAGACAACAGACTAGACAAGACAGAAAATAAAAACAAAACCAGACGAACAAAAGCAAGACAAAAACCAAAGAAAACTAGAGAAACGGGAAAACAGGAACACCAACCTGAGAATGCAGAAGGCAGAGAAAAGGAAGGGTTACCGCAGGAGCTCTGCAACAGCTCGAGTTGTCAATCGGTTAGAATCACCACCACGGAGCACTTGCACTTTCCTGAGAATGATTGAAATTTGTTAAGCACTGATTACCATAAACTTCCTGTAAATGCTCTGTTAATCACTTTGAAATTGCTCTTTAATTTTCTCTAAGTCCTCGAAGGTTTTAATCGTGGTAAACGTGAAAATGACAGATGACTTCTATTTATACCCGCGGTAAAAAGGAAATCCTCCTCCTTCCGGCAATCTCCGAACAAGCGAAACCTCCAGACTCCGGGCCCAGGGATCCCTCGATATAATATCCTTAAGAACATCACGACAAAAAATCCCAGAGTCCGGAATCCGGTTCCCAAAAAAAGACAACCTCCGGGACCGGAGTCTAGGAGACGGAAAGAGCAAACAAACAAGATGCAATGCTGGGGAAGAAAAACCCCAGAGAAGGAAAATAAAAGGGAAAAAAGACAAGGCAAAGCCGCAAGCAAAAGTGAAAAGGGGGACCCAACATTTTGCACACAAAATGTAGGGACGGGATGCAGGGCATAACAAATGGTGACTATCTGGGACAAATGCCTTAGCGCATTTGAGAACTAAAGAATCTCTAGTTAGAAAAACTGGAACAAGCCGCTTCTCGAAGTGTTTGACAGGTAAAGAGAAACATATCTGAGAGAATCCAACCATACAGGAGTCAGTCTGTAGTCTTTCATCAGTGGTGTCGTGTGTGCTTTTAGAAAGAAATCAAGCTTATGACCCTTGGGAGGAATAGAGAAGGGGTACTAATCACATCGAACCAGTCATTAATTTGCTCGTTTCCCCCAGAGACCGGAGTTTTATCCCGCTTTTCCTCTTGTTATTTTATTTGTTTCTGGGTGGGGAAGGTGGTACTTCTTTCACCATTAAGCTTAAGCTTAGCTAATTTTAATGGTGGTACTTCTTTCACCTATCCACCTGCATTTAGATATTTGAAGAGAGGATAAAGCTCCAGACCCGGGAAGAATTCTTTAAAGTTTCAGACCTGGGTCAATCAATCAGTACAGCCGATCTACCCTTGGTGTGTCTGATTACTTGTTCCTTATATTATTTATGTTCGCTGATTACCAGACTCCCGGAGACAACACCCAATGGAGATTGCTCAAAATGTGCCATAACCCGCGAGACAACTCCAGAGGCCAGGTCGATTCCACCGTGCTAAAGATAGATTCTAAAGTTCACCATGCCGTAGACATTATACCGGAGGCCAATGTTATGTGAAGCATTTCAATTCCTGCAAGATGGAACAAAATACCAGGACCGAAAGAAAACCGAAAATGAAAACCAAGGAAGGAAAAGAGGACTGCCCCGGAGGACAGCCGACAAGGCTATTTACAAGGCAGGGTACCTCGCAATAAGACACCTGGAAGGGATATTTACAAGTGGAAATATTTACATATAATACAACTTAGGATGAACTCACCTTATTCGAAATAGTTTTTGAGAAATTGTCCATTAACGGGCAATACAAAAGGTTCCCCAGTCAGAGTGTTGAGGCGGTAAGTATTAGTCCCGCAGATTTCTGAAATCAAGTATGGTCTGACCCAGAGCCGCTGGAACTTGGTATGTTTTCCCTTCTTCTCTCGGGCCTTGTCCCACAATAGGACCAAATCCGAGATCTGAAAATCCTTATATTGGGCTCTTCTGTCAAACCATCTTTTTACCACTGCTTGATGACGCGCAAAATGTTCAAGGGCTGCGTCTCTCTGTTCTTCCATCCGCACCAGGTTTAAGAGCTGAACATCCACGATGTTGTCCCTGTTGCTAAATTCTGCATGAACTGTAAGACTGGGATTTGTAAGTTGACTAGGAATACACGGTTTTGACCATAAACCAGGTGGAATGGTGATGTTCCCAAGGTGGCCTTAATGCGAATGCGATCCGCCTAGAGGGTAAATTTCAACTTTTGATGCCAATCTCGAGGGTTTTGTTCTAACAAATGTTTGATCACTTCAAGTAGATTTTTGTTTGTTGATTCAGCAACGCCATTTCCCTAGGGATAATAGTTGCTGGAGAACTTTAGTGTGATCTTCCGATTATAGGTCCATTCGATCAACTATGCTGAAGAAAATACCGGACCATTATCACATACTAAAGCGAAGGGCATTCCAAACCGTGTGAAAATGTTTTCTTCCAAGAACTTGATAACTACGTCTGCCGTATTATTTTTGCAAGGTATAGCTTCAGACCACCGAGTGTAGTAATCAGTAGCAGTAAGGATGTATCGGTGGTTGGAAGACGAGTTGGGGTTGATCTCTCTGATGAAGTCAAATGCCCATTGGGTGAAGGGTCTAGCCTCGTAGACCGGTTGTAAAGGCATAGCTGGGTTACGCTCACGATGTGTTGCGGTTTGGCAAGTATGGCATTTTCTCACATGAGCGTAAACATCCTTGAATATACAGGTCCAATAGTATCCAGCCCGAAGGATCTGATGGGCAGTGGCGTCGGCTGAGCCATGCCCGGTTCCAAAGTGTCTGTAGAATTCATCGATTACTCTTACAACTTGGTCTCTATCGATGCACCGGAGGTACACCCCCTCGTAGTTTCTGTGGTAAAGCATAGAGTTTTTGATCATGAAGTGTGCGCTTTTCATCTGTAGAGTACAGCGTTTGTGGGGAGGTAACCACTCTGGACATTTGTTGTTTAGCAACAAGTATACCAAATCGGTATACCACGGGTCTTGGGTGATGGACCCCACTGTGTAAGTTTGGCATTCTATGTGGGGAGTCTCTTCTGCCATTGCTCGACTTAGTCCTTGGCCTCGGACTATTTTCATGGGCTGCATTTCTAAGTCATATTCCTAAAGGATGGCCATCCATTTCCCTTGTCTCTCACCCAATTCACTCTGCATCAGCAGAGATTTGACGGCTTGGTCCAGAATGATAGCGTGAACTTTGCTCTGGAGAATATAATGCCATAATTTCTTCACTGCCCGAACTAGAGAAAAGGCCTATTTTTCTAGTGGCGAATACCGAACTTCGGTGTTCTTAAAGGGGGAACTCATGAAAGCTATCGGTCATTCCTCCCCTTCAACCTTTTGGGTCAAGACTGCCGCAGCGGAAAGCGGCGAAGCAAACAAGTAAATGTAAAATGGAAGGGAATAGTCTGGACTAGCCAATACCGGTGCCTCCGTTATGGTCTGTTTGATCTGGGTGAATGCCCATTTTGCTTGAGGACTCCATTCAATCTTGGTATCTTTCTTCATCATCTCATCGAGTGGTTTAACTATTTCCGCCAATCCTGTGATGAATCGTCATACAAAGTTGATCTTTCCAAAAAAGGATCGCATCTCTTTCTTGTTGCCAGGCATTTGTAGATTTAGCAATGCTTCGACTCTATCAGGGTCTATGGATATACCCTTCTTAGAGACAATATGCCCGAGAAACTTCCCTTCAGTGACCTCAAATATGCACTTCTTGGGGTTGAGGGATATTCCATACCGGTGACATCTCTCATAGATCTGAGCAAGGTGGGTGGCATGGTCACGCCTGTCCTGGGAAAAGATGGTCAAATCATCCATGTAGATGATTATGCACTGATTTACGAGGCCCTCGAATGCAATGTCCATGGCCTTTTGAAATGTAGCCCCTGCATTGATCAAACCGAAGGGCATTCTCCTATATGCAAACGTTCCCCACTTGGTGGTAAACACTGTTTTCTCTTTGTCCTCATACTTGACCATGACCTGGTTGTATCCCGAATATCTATCCAAGAAGGACATCATCTAAGATCCATTTACTATCTGCAACACCTCATCTAACGAGGGGAGAGGGTGATTATCTTTTTTAGATGCCTTTTTCAAATTTTGAAAATCCACGCAAAGGCGGATCTCGCCGTTCTTTTTCCTTACATGGATCAGGTTGGCAACCCACGTAGTGTGCCAGATTGGGAAGATTATCTGGGCTAATAGTATTTTTTCTACCTCCTGACGAATTAGAGGTTCTATTAGGGGGTTGACCGGTCTTTTCTTTTGCCGAAAGGGCTTAGCATCAGGTTTCAGGGGAATAGTATGGGTCATGATGGATGTATCATATGTTTTCAAGTCTTCATAACCCCAGGCAATTACGTCAATATATTCTTGGAGAACCATGAGAATATTTTCCTTTTCCTTAGGGGAGCAGGAGGTACCAATGTGAATGATCTTTTCTTCACTGGGCTGGCCGATGTTAACCTTTTCAAACTTTCCTCCCTCAGAGGAGGATGACACCTTCTCACGGGCCTGAGGGTCCGAGTCAAAGATTTGTTCCAATGCAACCATCCCCTTTGGGATGGTGTTGGTGGGTAGGTCCATGATCCCATCATCTTCATCACCCTACCCAGTATCATCATGGTCTCATTCCTCCACTATCTGACCCTCAAAGACACCAACATTAGCCATGAAGGCCAAGATGTGTTGATCATCCTCAAAAACCTAAAAGTGGGTGACATTATCTGGGATGGAGGGGGTGGGGACCATCTCAAATGAAAATCTTCAGAGTCGCGAGCCGGCCATTGGCTCAAGTGTGCTAGCAGAAATGGCAAGGGCGTCCAGGACATAGTTCTGTCGCCGGGGAATAAGGTCAATGTCGAAGGCATCAAAATCTTCAATAAGGCTCCAAGCCCAGTTGCGGTAAGCGGCCAGCCTTTTGTCATGACATGTTTATTGACTCCGGACTTGTTTAACAACCAAGTTTGAATCACCCAGAGCCCGGAGGTGGGTGATACCTTTCCTTAGCACAAATAAGAGTCCAAGGACCAAATCCTCGTACTCTGTGACATTGTTTGTACAGTTAAACTTTATCCTGTAGGACGCGAGGAAGGACTTCCCTTGCGGGTTGATTAATTCTACTCCAGCCCCACAACCCTGTTTGGATCGGGATCCATCGAACTTAAGGGTCCACAAGTCATTATTTGTAATCTGGGGCTAGGGAGGTGGATTTTTCTTTAGATTATTGCTTGGGGACTTGGGTTCCCCTTCCCAGACTACCGACGTGAAAGTAGAATTTTCCTCCAGAGTTTTTTGAATTTGGGATTCTCGGGGAGATGGAACCAAAGGAGCGCATCCCGTAGGAGTACTAGGTCCCAGGGAATCAGTTGCATGTTGTTTGTTCCAAAGGATATCAAGGTGTCAGTTGGCGATCGAAAGACATGGCCCACACTCAAGCTCTGAATGTTTCTGGTAGTGCACTCGGAACCAAGTGCTGGACAAGAGTGTGGCAAGAGTTGCTGTGGGACCTTGAGAGCTGACTTCGACTCTCATCTTTTCTTCTAGGTCTTGGGCTCTCTGTAGTACGGCGGGATCTTCTTTGGGGATGAAATCAAATGTCAACATTTCTAAAGATTTGTACACCCCCAGAGAAGTCTCAGAGAAAAAAACCTAATTGACCCTCCCAACTTTGGTAAGGGCCTATTTCATCCGGGGTTCACTTTTGACCTGGATCTTATTTGATTCTCCTTCCCATGGAAGCCACAGGTGGGTGAAGTTGGTCAAAAAGTATCCATTCAAGGACTTAGACCAATTTCAACTTAGTAACATCCCGTAAGTCTCTGGGATGTCCACCACTTGGATATCAATGATGTTGGCTATCCTCAGGTCCTGGATAAGATGTATCTGGACGTTCTTCAATTCCCCCACCATTTTTACAGCTGTCTTATCCAACTGGATTACTGCACCATTAGATGGGGTGGGGTGGAACCCAAGCTTCTGACAAATGGACAAGGGCATGATGTTACCTGAAGCTCCAGAATCTACTAGGCAATTGTGTATGTTCTTACCATGTATATTTAGGCCTAGTAAGAAGGGAGGATCCTCATTATTTCTACGGAAGACATCCGCATTAGCATCTTCGAATGAGACAGTCTTGGGTGGGTGACTGATGGCTTCTGAGTTTCCCAAGAGTTTCAGAAGAGACTTCTTCTGCTTGGGACAGTTATACAAAACCTCCATCAAGGTCATGGAGGTAGTGGTCTATTCTAACACTTTCGTGATGTCAAATCTTCCTCCAGGGAACTGGCAATTTTCCTCCGTGAGATCTTTTGCTTGGTTAGAGCTAGGACCTTTTGGAGGCATGGGTTGATCAGTCACATTATTCTGGTGAGGAGGAGTATCTTTGATAGGAGGTGTGGGCATGTAAGTTGGTCCTTTACCAGCCTGAGTCTGAGTGTTGTATAGAGTCCGCGGGTTAGTAAAGGAGTTGGCCTCAAAGGGCGGGATAGATTCATCAAAGAATCCCTGTAGTTCAGACTCTTCTTCATCCTCCCCAGAAGTTCCAAAGAAGATGGTATCACAGGTGAAAGTACTATGGGTTGTTTCTTGGACAGGAGGCTCTGGGGGGGAGTGTCGTGCGACTGCTGCTTGTCCAGCTGGGAGATCATAATGACCTTCTCTAGAGTGGCCCAATTTACCTCATTGTGTGAACCAGTATCATGTAGTCTACACCAGTTAGTCATGGGCTAGAAGTCTGCGACAGGTGTAAAATGTGATGGTCCAGCACCATTTTGGCTGGTGTTTTGGTTCAGAGGCAGGCCTCTGATATTCACGTTGTTATTCCACTATTGTTGATTGGGCCTGGACCCATTGTTGAAGTTCCTTCCTCCGGCATTGTTGTTTTGTTGGCCGAAAAAAATGTTTCCCCTCTGGGAATTTGAATTCTGGGGTGCATAGGACCCCGCCTTCAGTTGGCCCATGTCCATAGTCAAGGTGGACAACATTCACCGGAGGGATTCGACCTCGGCGGTTAACTGAGTGTTAGCGTCACAATGCGATGGTTGTTGCTATTGTTGGCTTCCTAGGAAGGCAGCAGTATTAGCCAGAGTCGAGGGCGGCAATCCTCCAGTCGTGGATGACTAGAAGAATGGCACTCTGGATGGTTGTGTCTGAGTCTATTGTGTCTGCTGCGGCTAATTCCAAGGGAAGACTTCCAGACCTGGTGTCATCTGGGTCTGGGCTGGGTAAACATACCGTGCCTATTGGTCTATCAAGGGTGGCAGAGGATTCATCACCATTGAAGGGGCGCCTATTGCCAGATTGGGGTTATAGCCCCTGGCATACGTAGTTCCGTCGGGGATCATGTTGAAAGGAGTGTTCTGCCCAATCCCACTTGGGGATTTTTTGAGACCACGGGATAGCTCTAGGGCTAGGTTGTAGACTTTTGCCAAGGTATCCTGGTCGCCCAGAGTAGTTTTTCTCCAAAGGAGAGTGGTAACAAAAGGGTCCATCGCATTAAGATAGGTCTATATGGTTACATCTGGAGATGGGATAAAAGGGCCCATGCACCGCTTCAGGGCGCGTTGGAAGCTATGGTTGAATACTGCAAGAGGCTCATTAGGTTCCTTCCTAATGGAGATGAACTGGCTGTGGGACCAGGCTGGATCCACGTGCACACAGAAGGTGGCCAGGAAGGCATCCTCCATATCCTGCCAAGTGTTGATGGAGTTGGCAGGCAAGTTAAGGTACCGGTTCAACTCGCTTTGTCCTAGGGACAAGGGGAACATACGGGTCACAAAATCCTCATGTTGGATCCGGTGTCGGTTCATGGCATCTTTGTATGCCTGTAAGTATTCTTCTGTGGTCCGTGAGCCTAAGTGCTCATATTGCGGGTAGATCTTCTCTAGCTGAGAGGGTAAATCATTGGTTGCGCCCAGAAAAGTACCCATTGGGGACCTGGTGTTTCTAAAATATGTAGCCATTGGGGGAACTATATGTTGGGTAGTTTCGGTACTGGTTCCCGGGATTGCTTGAGAAGCTTGGTTATTCTGAGGTATGCAAGATCCCCAGACAATAGTGGCTGGTGTGATTTTTGAGGTCCATTTCTTTCGAGCAGGGGGCTCGAGTTTGACAAATCTTCTGGGATTCGGGGTAGACCTAAGGACTCTTTCAAATTTAGCTGAGGAGAAAGATCCAATCCCACTAAAGGCTTATCTCCTAAAAATACAACTCGGGGAACCCTCAGAAGGTGTAAAATTAGAATCTTGGGAAGGGGATGAGTTCATGCCCTCCTTCTAGCACCAGTTTCTATTGATAGGGTTTTGCTGACCGGGTCCGCCAACAGTCATAAGTTGTCATCGGGTTCCAGGGAAATTGGCCAACTCCGCCTGTAAAGGTTGTCCGGGGGAAATAAATCCTCCAGTCCTCCAAGCACCTGGGTGTTGGGTCACGACGGTGCGAGGCTCGGTTGGGAGAGGTGACTATTTTCAAGGGGGATAGCTGGTTTCTTCAACTCATCTTCTACGGAGAATCGATCAAAGTGAGGTTTTTTCGAGCGTTCTATACTTAGCAAATAAAACAAAAAAGATCCTGCAGGGTTAGAAGTATTTCATCTAACTATAGTCATGTTGAAATGTCTAGAACATCAATAATACTCTGGTAAACTACACTAAATACCAAAAAAACACATAACCATCAACTAGCATTTTATCAGTAGCAGGAATAAAGAGGTCGTTAATCTACTTTAACATACTAGAGTAAAAGACAAAGAATATTAAAACATGAAATACCATTAACTCAGAAGTAGGAATGCCAACAACATTATTGTCAAGAATTCTTCCTTCTTCATTAATATTCAGTCCAGCAAGCACTGGTGCGTGATACAATGGCGGCTCCAGGGGAGCATCTAACTATCAAGAACAGAACAAATGGAGCATTGAGCTCTGCAACTTAAAGAGAGAAATCACTTTGCTATTGCTATGGACAACAAAATTATCAATTTTGCCGACCCTTGAAAATGGGCCGATCTTCCTATTTATACAACTCTCTTCTAACCCTAACCCTATTTACATTATGTTTCAATAAAATACAATATCTGGGGGCCGGTACTACCTGTGCCACCCTACAAAAGACCTGGAGATGAAATAGGTCTGTCACGTCAGAAGAATAAGATAAGAATATACATTGGAAGAATCAGTCTCGAGAAGAGAGCCAGAGAGGAGAAAGGAAGGAAGTAGGTTCCTCGAGGACCGAGGCTACATGCCTCATAAATGGGAAATGCAGTGCCCTGTCTCCAATGCACCAGATGTACCTTTGAGAGACACCTTGAAAAGACCACCCTGTCAGAAGACCAACTGCCAAGCCGACGCCCCTTGATGTGGCCAACTACCTTCTAACAGCCTTTATTAACCACTTCTGAAAGTGACCGATCGGACTCGGGGACCGGGACACGGATCACTTTAAAGAATATAAAATTGTTGGATCTGGGACTCCAGGATCTGGGAACTTACATCCCAAAAGAATAAAGAATACTCAACACTCAAGTTCCCTCGGGCCCCTGGAGAAAGCTCAAGGCTGCTTATTATCGTTGAAGGCCTAGAGGAGGCAAAAAATTCCATCCTCATCTATCTCTTTTAGGCTGGCCCTTCTGTGCCTGGCCACTTCAACTTGTTCCCCCAGGTCTGGAACATTTCCTTTGAATTCATCTACCATTCTTGCAGCGTCATGACCCTTAAGTATCATCTTGGTTAGTTTTGCCATCTGGTCCCCATCTATTCCCTCCGGAGGTTGATACCGAGATTTCATTATTTCATCAAAACTCCCCAAAACAAAATCTTCAGGGGTATATGTATCTGGGCTAAGGGGATCAGCCCCGGAAGCCTTTATCACAAAAGACTTGTATAAATTAGAAGAATACTTTACTGCATTTACCTTTTCCTGCAAGGACTCTACCAGTTGCTTGGTTATAAACAATGTGAGGTCAAGTCTGGAGTGCTGAGTTCTTACAAAATCAAATGATTCCTCACCCAGAATTGTAGATTCAGAAATTATATCTTCTCCCAAGGTGAGGAGCTCTTCGAGCTCCACCTTCCATGCTTGGTAATTTTCGGCATCACTCTCCCACTGCTCAATAAGTGCTTTTTCCTGGTGAATAACTTGCCAGGATGTGTACAAATCTGGGAGAGTGGCCACCAGGAAACGTCGGGTGTTTCCTATTTGTAGGGCGATCCATTTGTCCACTGCCTGGGTGTTCTTTTTCATTACTCATAGGGAGTCTATGTCACTCTATAGTAATTCCTCTGATGTGGAGGTCTCTAGAGGGGAAACATTGATGGGTCTAGCCAGCTTAGTAAGCAATCCCATAAGATTTGCATTCTTTTCCTTCTCAGCCTTGAGCCTTTAGGCCTCTTTTTTGTATTGGGCTTCAACTGCCCTTGCCGCCTCCTTAAGCAAGTCTACCTTGCCTTGCTTTCATCTTTTTCCTAGGGACACCTCTGCAATGTTGTAATCTACAGGATTTGTAGTTTCTTCATTGGCATCTGGGGGAGGTGTTGCCACAATGGCAATGGTTTCTCCGCCCGACCTAGTTCGCAGAGTATGAACTGTCCGGCTTTCTTCGCCTTCGGCGGGGCCTGAACTTAGGCCATCATTTTGGCCAGGGAGAGAGGAATCACTGAAGTGGACTGAGCTTTTCTTTTCTTGCTCTCAACCAGCCACTGAGGGGGGAGGGGTGGCCTTCCTGCCAGATTTTTTTCTCCTGATTCTTTCCTTGTAACCGGTGGCTGTTGCTCCTTAGTGACATGGACTTCATCCATCCTCCCTGCCTCAACTTCTTCTATAGCAACATCCTTTTCAACCTCCATCTCCTCAGCCTGGTCCTGTATGTCGATCGGTGGGTCTGGACCTTGGTAAGCTTCTTCGGGGATTTCTTCTTCAAGCTTCTCTTCTTCTTCTTTTTCTTCTTCTTGTTCTTCTGTTGACAGTAGGGGAGGTATCGGGCCAACATTTAGAGTTTGGGCTACTGTGATAACCTGCCCGAAGGTTGCTCCCAGGAGTGGCCCCTAGAACATGGCAGCTGGGTTTACAGTTATTCCTAGAGGTCTGGTTCCCCCAGTGGATGCCATTTGTTCACTTGGATTTAGTTGGTCCACTCCCAGACCTTGTATTGCTTGAGCCCCAGAGATAATCTCCAGTTTCAGTTCTTTTTCTTCTACTTCCTTCTCTTGTTCTTGTGCAGGTTCCTGTTCCAAGTCTTCTTGGTCTGCAGCCTCTTGTTCTTTCTCCAGGACTTCTATCCCTACTTGTGTATCGTCCCCCTACAAATTTCCAAATTTATCAGTTGCAAATACATCAAACTCCTCCTTCGGAGGGGGACTGGCTGGGACCTCTGCAGGCTCTGCTTCTTTCTCCAGTTCCGGGGAACTGGAAGAAAGAATCTCTACTTCTTGGGGGAGGGATGCCCTTGGCATTGGTACTAGTTCCTCCTTGACCTGCTTAATGTGCTTCCTCTTCCTTTGGGTGACCAAAGGTGGCCCCGCTTCGGCTATTGCTGCTGCTTCCATGGGATCCACCCCCATTGCCTTGACCATTAGGGCTGCCAGCGACGGGGAGGAAGGGGGATGAATTGGTCCGGCCATGAGCAAGGGAGTGGCTAGCCTCGTTATTAACTGCTCCCTCATCTACTGGGAGGCTACCATAGACTACTTGATCTATTCTTGTATCGGGAATTCCTGCGCGGAGGGGGTTATAGCTATTCTCTTTCCTTTGTCTGCACCTTGTGAAGAAGTCTCGGCCCCCGGGGTCAATCTTGGTACCGACTGTGGTGTTGATGTTGGCACCGGTCAGGGATCTTGGCGCATACTCCTGGGGCACACCCTTTTGAAATAGGCGTGACTTTTCTCAACCACATCCCGAGTGAAGTCGTCAATCATGGGCCCCTCCTGGGCGACCCCATCCATTGCCAGCAGTGCCATTTTATCGATCCCCTTTTTTTTGTACTGGGGATCTATGGTGGGGGCGGCGTCAGAGAAGCCCGGAGGGAATCTCTGGAGCTTCAGTTCCTACATCATTTCGGCTATCATTCTGATATAGTGCCTACTTCACACATCCACATCATCCTGGCAATCAGCCCAAAAGTCTTCCATGTGTATATAATGGGGCTCTAAAGCCCAGGGCATTGTTGTTGCAATTCTGCCATGCGGATCAAAATTTCTCCGTGCCAGATAAAATTCTTGTAAGTTGTAACTCTTCAGCTTATTGTCTACCTCCTTCGCGGTAGCCAGACTGCATGTGTAGTTCCCACAGGTAACTGGGAATGGGATGTTGGGGACCTTCTTGAGTGCAAAGAAGGCATGCAACTCCATCATTTGCCGGCAATATTCTAGCAGCACGATCTTGTCCCCACAATGCTTGGGCAACAAGTAGGGTTTCCTGGATAAGCTGGTGACCCTAATGTATGTATGCTTCTAGAACTGGATATAGTAGTGCCCATAACTACTAACTAGCTTCATCGCCTCAGTGGATAGGCGGTATACAACATCCTGGGTGGGTGTGAGTAGGTGATAGTAAATGAATGAATCATTTACTCTGCAAAAATTAGGGAAGCTGGCCTCCCATTGAATTTTTGGGAAATGGTCCCACGGTGCTTTTTGTCCCAAGCCAATCCTGAGAATGCCATCCATAAGTAGGCCATTGGAGTGGGGCCTCTGCTGGGCCAGGGCCCAGAAAACATAAGAAGACATATAGAACTTCTTCTTCCTATTCGCCTGGAGGAACTGGGAGTCGACACGATTCGAGATTATTGTCACTCAGTCAAAGAATTCTCCCTTGGTGGAGATGCCGAGGAGGAAATAGTACATCCATTTGGAAAACTCTTGGGTGGAGGGTTGGCCAAATACCCGAGCTAATGCTATTATCCCCATCTGGATGCTCTCCTTGAATTCAGAATGGGGGATTTCTATTTTCATTCTCTTTGGGTCCCTCTTTGGGGCCTTGAGCCAATGGGTATTCATGTACACCCGGGCAGCATCCTCCAGTTGTGTAAACTATTTCAAGGCGTCAGTCCTTGTAACCACTATGTCTCTATCAAATTGTGGGATACCCAGGGCTGCCTGGAATGTGACTGGGTCAAGGAACACCAGTGGAGTGGGGTATCCCATGGTTTCTACAACTACAAGCATAACGGCCCAGATAGAAGAGTTGTAGTTGGCCGCCAATGTTAAGATAAGCTCTGGAGATTGCACGGAGCATGGGAAGAAAGCTGCCCAGAGGATTCTGGAACCCCCGACGTTCATTGCGAGCTGGTCTCCAGCTTGTCACTGGATGTGCATTACCTTCACAAGGGCCTGCATTTCTACCCAGGTTTCAACATTGGCGTCGATCATCAGTTTTACCTTGGACTCAATCTTTGACCCCACGATGCAATTATCCTATACATACTTCATGGTGAGGGGAAGTTTTTCCAGGGCTTTCTCCATTTTTGACTTTGCTGATGCCCTGGTTTCTGTTGTGGTTGGTAATTCCAGACTTTCGGGAGGAGATGATGCAGACACTTCAGACATGTTTGGAAGATAACTCTGAGAACCTGCGAGACAAAGCGACCATTAGAACATGTTTATCAAAGCAAAATAGTTACTCCGGGGTCCGGAGATCTTACCACCGCGACGTTTACTTTCCTGAAAAGTTAGTATCATGCAAAGGTAACCAAAAAGCTAACACATCGAAAACTTAGAATCTTCATCATACATCTGGGTCTGTGAAATTTTATCACACTTGGCAAAGACACAGGATGGATGGTGGTAAGAGGCCCGAAGCCCGAAGAAATGACTGTTAGCAAAGATGTATAAAAAGGTAAGTTGTCGAACCCACGTGGCCGCCACGTGCATTGGCATTAAATGGATGCGATGGCAATGACGATGGAGCCAACTGTTTGAACGTGTGAAAAGGGAAAGCCACTTGGCTGGAATTGATTGCGTGCATGGGATGTAAATGAAGTTCTGACAGACTTTATGGAGGAGAGAGAAAACTACCTGTTTGAAACTGGCGGGGAGCCGAGTTTCAAACAGGTGGTTTTCTGCCTCGAAGCGAGTTCAAAGGCAGAAAACTAGAAACATGGGTGACTCAACCAGCTAGCCAAGCCACCCAAAAGGATATACATAGAGCTGAGGGATATACATAGGGACTATATTACAACTACAAACATATATACATGGATATACAATGTGGGACGACGCCCATGGGAAAACCAGACACGGCAGAAACAAGTATATACAACTATGTACACTATATACACCATTTTACAGAAACAACTCCTACACAGAGGGTGGACAACCCCCTGGTAGAGCCGACCCACCAACAGGTGGTGAAACCAGAAGACAATGGACCAGACAAGACAGAAAAGAAAAACAAAATCAGACGAACGAATGCAAGACAAAAACCAAAGAAAACCAGAGAAACGGGAAAATAGGAACACCAACCTGAGAATGTAGAAGGCAGAGAAAAGGAAGGGTTACCGCGGGAGCTCTGCAACAGCTCAAGTTGTCAATCGGTCAGAATCACCACCACGAAGCACTTGCACTTGCCTGAGAATGACTGAAAATTGTTAAGCGTTGATTACCATAAACTTCCTGCAAATGCTCTGTTAATCGCTTTGAAATTTCTCTTTAATTCACTCTAAGTGCTCGAAGGTTTTAATCGCGGTAAACATGAAAATGACAGATGACTTCTATTTATACACACGGTAAAAAGGCAATCCTCATCCTTCCGACGATCTCCAGACAGGCAAAACCTCCGGACTCCAGGCCCGGGGATCCCTCGAGATAATATCCTTAAGAACATCATGATGAAAAATCCCAGAGTCCAGAATCTGGTTCCCAACAAAAGACAACCTCCGGGACCGGAGTCTGGGAGATGGAAAGAGCAAACAAACAAGACACAACACCGGGGAAGAAAAACCCCAGAGAAAGAAAACAAAAGGGAAAAAAGACAAGGCAAAGCCGCAAGAAAAAGAAAAAAGGGGGACCCAACATTTTGCACACAAAATGTAGGGACGGGGATGCAGGGCATAATAGTATTGAAGATCAGATCTATTATAAAGAATGTAATTTTCAACCTCTACCATTCTCATTCCATACAACTATTTCGAATGGAAGCCAAAGATTTTTCTTTGGCCCACAAGTAGAGGCATGTATCAAACATTCATGGAAGAAAAGGTTGAACTAAATTTTGTATCAGAGAAAGGACGAGGTCACACTCTCTTTGAATGGGTCTTGCCTTAATCTTTTCTCTAGTGAAACATTGTTATAGTGGACTTGTCACATCTCTTTGTGTTACTACTTTCTTGGTTCCACAATTGATCATTTTTTTAGACAATTAACACCAATATTTTCAACTAGCATTTTTTCCTGCATGGTTGATTAGTGTCTTTAGGATCACTCATATAGATTTATGTGTCATTTGCATCCTTAAATTATATATGTTTCACCTTTATTTTTCATCTATTTATTATTTGGGGGCACTTATGAAGATTATTGTCTTATGTATCTTCGATTGACAAATATTTTGTCTTTTTTTGTCATCTACTCATTGTTCGAGTAGTGTTGTTGGGGGCACTCCTACAGATTTATCTTTATCTTCATCTTGGTTTCAAAGGAATCTCTTCATTTAGCACTATGGTGGTTATTTTTTGATAGATTTCCACTATTTTCTTGTCACAAAATATTTTCTTTTGCATCTCTATTATTGTAGATTTTGAGAGGGGGGTTTTTTGTTCCCAATGGGTTTTCCTTCTTTCCTCTTTCCATTCATTAGTTTTTCTCTTTAGCTAGAATTAAGGGGGGATGTTAGAATTGATGTATATTTTCATGATGAGCAGTTATTTCTGTTAATTTTGGATTTGCAACGATAGTGTTTGTTGCGACTAACGGAGAAGGTTATGTTGCATGATATGGATTTTGTAAGCTAACTAAAGAGAACTTTACATTATTTTATCTACCTCTTGAGAAATTACTGTGAGCTATGAAAATTAGAAGTAAGGGAGCATAATAATGAATCAAAACACTTAACAACTAATAATCTAAACTACATACATGCTAAGACATAAAATGAAAACTTGAAATAAACTAAATGAATAAAGTGTAAACCTCCTACAAGCTCATTCAAACTTCATTTTTTTCATTGGATTTGTCCATTCGTTGTGGATGTGTGCTCATGGATGTGCTTCAAGATTCAAGTTGTGCTCTCAAAATATCATTATAACTCTACATGGAAGATGGATTTATTATTTTCTCTCAAAATTGAATTATAAATCTACATGGAAGGTGGATTAAATTGTGAAAGAATGAGGTTTCTTATATAGGTAATTGGTAGGAAAACTAAGGGCTCAGATGCAAAGTTGAAGAGAGGTCCAGATTCTACTAGAAGAGAGCACATAGATTGTGGTTCTTCAAGTGCATCAAATTGTGACACTTGTCACAAGGGGATTGGATTTAAAGTGGGGAGGAATGTGACCATTTAGGGAAATGGGACAAGGGTATGAGGGAATAATTTAGGGGATAATGCCTTTTAAAGAGGGTGTAAGAGCCTTAATGAGGATGTAAGAGGCATTTATGAAGGTGTAAGAGCCTTAAATGCATATGGATAGCCTTGGCTTGAGATTGTTGACTTTGACTTTGGGGTCGAGTTCCTAGTCAAGGATTAGGAATGTGACATGGTTAGGGATAAAATAGGATTAGGGTTAGGAGATAATAAGGGTGATTAGGGAGATAAGGAAGGTTAGCATGTGTGAAAGGGTTGGGTTGAGTTTAGACTCAAGGTTAGGTAGTTGAGAGGGGTTAGGTTAGGGGTTAAAAGGAATATTAATGAATGAATTAAATGATTTAACATATTCATTCAATAATAAGAGGAATAAGGATTTAATTATCTATTAAGCTATTGGTTTTTTTAAATGATTAATCAGGACTATAGCCAATTAATTGAATTAATTAGGGCTCGAGGATGACATAGGTAAATTAGGTAATGCTTAAGTACTTAGTTGATATGTCCTAGAAGGCACTAAATATGATTGATTAAGGTAATAATATTTAGGTGTCTACAATTATAGGCATAATTTTTTCTCTTGTGATTATATATTCTTTATAAATCTTGCATTTTGTAATCAATGTGATTAATTAAATTCCATTCATTTTCAGCAGTTCTTTTCTTCTCTATTTTTATTTTAGCAAACTTTCTTTCTTCTTCCTAGCTAGATCTCTAATTTGTTTCGGATTATTAACTAAAAATTTCTACATCTCAAACTGTTTGGGAGGAGTCTACAAATGAATAAGCGTCCCCTTAAAATTTAACAAAAATAATATTTTAATAGCTATACTTTTCCTTCTAGTTCTGGAAGAAATTAATTTTTTTTCACTTATTATATCAGATTTCTCCAAAAAAAAATTATTATGAACTGTTGAAGGTCTAAGAACTTGAAATGTCTTTAAAAATCATTTTGTTGAAACCTATCAAAAAGAAACTGTGAATAATTATGCAACTTTCTAATGGAGGAATTATTCCAATGATTTGAAACAACTAATATTTACCAAGTAGATTATCTATCCAAAAAAATATTTATCTAGTAGATTAGAGGGAGAGGGGAACATTCGATTATTTTGATACTTAATTTGTTTGTTATTGAAATAAAATTATAATATTACGAAAATAAAAATATAACTTATTTCTTTCTATTAAAAAAATCAGTCATACTCAAATAATTTTTTATTTAACTTATGTTAACTAAGGATATCTATATTTTGAAAGATATAAGTAAAATAAGTTGAGTGATATCAAGTAAAAATATAATGAATCTGATTGAAAAATATATTGTTTGAAATACCGGAAGGTTTTTTTGACATTTCATGGGGTCTCATATGATCCTATTTCCCACTTTGTATTTATCATTAAGGTTGAGGCCTTTGGTAAAACAGTTGAAGAGGCATATCAGGTAGGATTGATTTCAGGGATTGCAATCATAGAAGGGGTGCCTAACATCACTCATCAACAGTTTGTTGATGATACTATTCTTCCAACCATAAGCTCAAAAGTGGAATCCACTAACTACAAAAAAAATTATTTCCCTATATATGAATGCTTGAGGGTAGAAAGTCTAGGAAGACAAATCTGAAATATTTTTCCTTAATATTGTTCAGAAAATATGGAAAACGAGATCTGCAAATTCCTTGGCCTCAAGAAAGGTGAATTTCTATGTAAGTATCTAGGCATCCCTATTGATAAAGGTACATGTGTTAGTAGAATATGGGATCCTATAACTAGTAAAATGAATCAGAAAAATCAAAATTAGAAAGGTAAGTAGTTAACTAATACTAGTAGGACAACCATGATCAAATTATTTTTGTCCTCTATCCCTATATACCCAATGTCCTACCTTCCCTTCTCCCAAGGGGTCAATAACAAGTTGGAAAGTAAATTAAAGACCTTCTTCTAGAGGGGTGTAGTAGAAAATAAAAAATTAGCCTTAATTAAATGGGAAAACATTTCCAAACCCCTTATAGTCAAGGCTCTTTGCATTAAAAATATCAAATGGAAAAACAAGGGCTTAGGGGCTAAGCTGGTCTGGAGGATGTACCAAGAATCAGACAGAAAATGGGGACAAAATTATATTCAACAAATACATAAAAGGATAGAATCCTATTAGTCTTTTTAGAACCAAGAATCCTCCTAACAACTCTAGGGTCTGGAATTTTATCATGAACTGTAGGGACCTTATTTGTAACAAATTAACCTAGGACATAGGATCTGGAGGTTCCACCCTTTCTTGGAAGACTCATGTTCAGTTACTTCCCAATGGATAGTCTTGACCTCTCACCAATATGAAAAGAGGTTCCAACCAATACCTAGGGTAGGAAGTTGCAAGATTATATAGTAATTCCCTTAGGTGATCCAAATTTGGGATGGAATTGAAAATCCCTTGATAACATCCCTCTTCTAGTTAATGAGAAATATGAACTTACCAATATCCTCAAATCAAAGAAAATAAATCTATAAAAGAGGTCTGAAAAATTGATCTAGGGAGGCTCTAATGATGGCAATTCTAGAGTCAAAAATGGGGCTGATGTAATTATTTTGTCCCAACAATAGAAAAGTTTGATTATCCCCTCAAATTGTGTTGGGATCAAGCCTTCCTACCTAAGTCTAGTATGTTTCTTTGGGAAGCATTGAAAAAAAGGATTCTTACTGTCGAATGGTTTAGGAAGATAAGATTTGAGGGCCCTTGTTGTTTTCTTTATGTGAACATCATGATGAAACCATAAACCATATTCTCTTCAATTGTCCCTATGCTATGGGATGTTGGCAGTGGTTATGTAATAAATTAAACTACAAAATTGTCTTTCCCAACAACTTTTTAGATCACCTTAAAGCTTGGCCTACTTGTCATCAGAAAAAATTGTACAATGGCCTTTGGACCATAGCTCCCTCCATTCTTATTTGGGAATTATGGAAAGAAAAAAATAGAAGGATCTTTCAAGATAAAAAAATGGAGAGACCATCCCTTGAAAACAAGATAGAAGCCTTCATAGTGGAAACTGTCAAAAATGGACACACAAATGCCCCTCATATGAAAGGTGTCTTTTCAAATTGGGATGGCTTTATTAGGAAGGAATGTTTTTTCCTAATTATACCTCCACAATATGGCAAAGGCAGGGATCAAAACAAACTCAAAAGAGCATAATGAAAATGGAAAGCCCCTGCCATTTGGCTGGTATAAATTAAACTTTAACGTGGCTTCTAGAGGAAACCCTAAAACAACAGGGATTGGATGCATTACTCATTTATGAGATGGAAAATTTATGCCAAACTAGAAAAACCTCTTGGTGTGACTACTAATAACATGGCTGAGATTGAAGCCCTTATGGAAGGTTTACTCATCTACAAAGATTTGGAGATAAGGAAACTAGAGATTGAAGGTGACTCCCATATTTTTATAAATACCCTTAGAACAAGTTGGAAACCCAACTGGAAACTTAACTTGAAACTTGAAAGAGGAAAAAATTAACTTGAATTTTTCACTCACAAAAATTTCACTGACATCTACAGGGAAGGAAATAAAATAGTTGATGAGTTAGCTAACCTAGGGGTTGATGACAATTTTATTGAAAAAATTGGTGATTCAACCTAGTTAATAGGGGATTTTATCCATAGAATAACCCATTCTATATATGTAAACATTGGAGGAATGTATGTATTTATATATAAGTCAGATTATATTAAAATTATATATGGATAGATATAATTCTTGGATCAAGCATATATATTATAGCTTTCTATGTGTCTGTGTGTGTGTGTGTGTGTGTGTGTGTGTGTGTGTGTTCTTCCTTTTTGTCTTCTACTCTACACTTTTCTTTTTTCTTCTAGCCTCACTTTTAGTAATATGCTCATAAATCTTATCACTACTTGAATGAATTTTTTCAATATGTTTCTTTGCCTCAACACATTCTCCTTTTATGATCTGATTATATTTCTCTAATTCTAGATACTTCTTCTTGTAGTGATCAACTTCATTCTTCCTTTGTCTCATCCAAATGTTTGCATCTTTTAAGATTTCTTCAATTTTATTTCTATCATCCTTTGCCTATTTAATCTCTTTATTCATCTGAAGGGAAGTAGTTTCATGATCAAGCTTCAAATTATCTTTCTCTTGTTCAAGTTGTTTTATCTAATCTTAAGTATCATTGTTTGAATCCTCTTTTGTTTTATCCATAAGATCTTGTCTTTGACTCATGCATAGTTCAAGTTATTCCTTTAGTTTCTTGATGAAATCCTCAACTCTTCTCCATTTGAATCTCAAGTCACCATTCTCTTCTTTAGCCTTATCAAGGTCTTCAAGTGTTGCTTCAAAGTTTTCTTCCAAACTTTCAGAATCCATCTTGATCTCCCTTAAGTTGTTAATCTTTCTCTCAAGGGCCAAATGTTGTGATACCAATTATTAGGATTAATTAATACTAAGAGGGGGTGAATCAATATTGCAATACTTTAAACATGAACTTAGTAAATTCCAACTTAACCAGATAATTCCTGAAATGAAAAGAACATAAACATAAAACACACAACTCATAACACCATAAATTTTTTGTCGAGGAAACCCTGGTGGGGATGGTACCCACAAATATGTACTAAAAGTATTATGTCCCTGTGTAGACACCTAAAAATCATTTATTTCCTATGCCCCCTTTTTAACATGTCTTATATATTGTGTGTTTGATCTTTATCATTCACTGATACTTTTCATTCTTTCATGTCATCAATTACTAACATTTATCTCATTTTGGCCAAGTTGATCAATTTCCTAATCAATTCTGATCAACCCTAAACTGATCCTATTCAATCCTAAACCATTCCACAACTTCCCATTCAAACCCATTTTATTCTAATCCTAATCACTTTCAGAATTGTTTGGACTCATTTCGACCATTCTGGGGCACTGTCCAAGATCATCAATGCCTAATCAACCCAATTTCCAAACCAATAAATACCCTAGTTCAATTCGATCAATCTTGTCATCATTTCAGGAGCATTGTCCAAGTTCATTGATGCTTTGTATCCCCTTAATCATCCATTTGATAACATTGTTAAAAATCATCGGTGTTATCGCTATCAATATATCAATATCAATTCAATAGTATTGTTCATATTTGTCAATACTATTTCTGATCATCATTATTTTAGGAACATTGTCAAAGATCATCAATGCTTCCCCATTTCAGTTTCAATCTTATGACACCATCAAAGTTCATTGGTTATTTTCAATCATTTCCAATCATCATTACACGAGCACATTATCAAAGCTCATCGATGCCTTGTGATTTCCTTAACTATTCTGGAACCCTCCGAATTGGTCCTAAACCTTATCAATATTATCAAAATCATTTCAATTCGACATCAACACCTTCAATTCAACCTATAATTCACTAATTTCCCCCTTGGGATGAATAACCCATAGTTTATCCCTATGTCCTAATTGAATTAATTAATTAATTTTATTTATTCCCTTTTCCCTAAGTCTCCAACAATTAATTAATTTTTATTAATTAATTAGCTAATTTCAATTTATGAGATTTTTATAATTTCATAAATCTAATTGTTGATTTTGAGGAATATTGAGAATATTGAATTATTAATTTGATTAATGATTCTTAATCCTACCTATATATCATATCCCTTAATTAAGGATTCACATCGCCATTAAGGTGCTTTATGAATAATTTCAATATCTCCTTATTTGATCTTCCCCATATCATGCTTCCTAACATTTCACCAACCAAAATATGCATTTATGCATTGATTTTGTGCAATCACACCTAAATGACTCTCATTTTCTATAAAATGGGATGCATTTCAATCTTTCAAGGTTAGACCACTATCTTATAGTATTCTCGTTGCAAACTTGTGCTTTCAAAAGTCTTTGTGAAATCTTGTTATTGTCAAAGAGCAACATAATCCACTTTTATGGAGAAGGAGGACATTTGCGGATCATTTGAAGGGAGTTCTTGTGTCTTTGTTGCATATTATTTGAATTCCTCTTTGAATGGCTCTAATGTTAGATTAGTTAGGGTAGCATATTGTTTAGGGTTTGTGGTTACCTAATGTAAAGGAGAAAAATGATGTTAATAAAATAAGAGTGTTTTGATACTCAAATCACTTATCACCTTACATTTAATGTTTAGAGTGGAGGGATAAATAAGACATTCCCCTTTATTCTCAAATGCACAAAGTAAGGATCCAAATTGATCAACCCAAAAAGGATCAATGCATAAATGAATCAATCTATTGGAAATAAGAATAAAGAAGGAGATCCTAGGTTTCCCTCTTAAAATGCGTGGTGTGTGATTGTAAATGTGTGATAGATTTAAAATGATTAAGGTTTTGTATTGAAATGGATAGGAGAAATGCACTAACCCTGAAATATTGCAGATCAAAGAATGTTGTTTTCTGGGCTCTGTACTTTGTTTATGGAAAATCTAAAGTATGAGCCAGAATTAGAACGCAGAGACGAAAAAAACTCAAAAATATTTTTTCAATCTAATTCTGTCTTATGAAAAAGGTTGACCTTGACCCACAAATGTTGACCTTGACCTACAGAGGTCTGACAGAGAATCTATTCATGGAGTCTGAAAGAAAGCTGAAAAGGGTATCCAAATCTGGGCTCAAATCTTCAATCCTGAACCTATACCTACAAGAAAAATAGGTTTTTGTTTTGTTTTAGGGGAGGGGTTTTCCTTATTTAAACCTTGATTTAGGAATTAACCTTGAAATCAATAAATTATAAAATGCTATCAAGTAGTAGAATTGAATCTAAGAATGAAGCTATGATATTTAATAGATATGCAATTGTAATTCAAATGTAAGTAAGTACGTAAATATGGAAGCTTAGACTCAATAGAAACCATAAACCTCCATGATTGTATGCTTGGAATCCACCTTGAAGAAATGTTGAAAGAGTATTGAGGATGCACAAAGGATCTTGAAGGAAGATCACACCATCATAATGGCTAGATCTAGGGTTTGAATGTTGAATCTTGAGTGTTTGAACCTAATCCCTTCAAAGGCTTGAAATCTTGAATCCTTGATCTTCAATGGAGAGCTTCAATTCTTGAGAGGAAGACTTAAACACCTTGGAATATTTAAAACATGTAGAACAATGGATGCTTGAACCATTTTCTCCTTGACAAAATCTTGGTTAGAGCTTTTTGCACTTAGAAGACTTAGAGAAAATGAGAGAAATACTTCCTTTTATATGAAACTAGGGCAAAATATTCTAAGGAGGCCGACATAGGAGAATTAAATTCAAATTAAATCATTTACCCCTAGGAGAGGACCTAAGTTAAATATAATTTAGGAATCACCGATTTAGAACGTGAAACAACCGACCCAGAAGTAGGAAATAACTTTTTGCAAAGACTGACATCTGAAAACTATGGGACCCTAAGATTTGAACCCTGGGTCAAGGTCAAGTTCAACCTTGAACTAGGTCAGGGTCAAGGTTGACATAGCCCCCAAAAGGTTGACCCTAACCCTAAGGTCAAAGACCTCAGATCTGCAGTCCATGATGTCAAAAGCTAGATGGAAAGAAGTGGAAAGAGAGGCAGAACAGGGGGAAAGCCAGGTCAAATTCAGGAACCTATTCAAGGTGCTTGATATGACCCCAAACCACCTACTCAAAAGGCTAAACTAGTCTACCATTGAAGTGCTTCCATTTTCTAACTATACATTTAGCCCCCACTTTAGTGGGAGTATATAAATCAAACATGCTCACAGTAAAGTTAGAAGAAAGACATTGGTGGATCGCAATGAAGTAGAATATCACTAAGGCTAGGACATGAACCCCTAGACCAAGGATTCTTACTCAACATACATATATAAAGATAAGATATGAAAGTAAAGAGAAATCAATCATAAAAAACATACATGATTACATAAGGAAGACAAGAGCAACACTATAAATAACATAGCTTCATGATCTAATCCTACTAGCATGAAAGCTAAAGAGAGAAAAGAGATAGTGATTACCTCACCTAGTAAGATTCCCACCTTACCATGAATCACCAAGGAGGGAGAGCCCAACAGGTTCACCCATAAACTATGCTTGTAATTGTAAATGTGTCTTCTGACAGCTTTTAAAATATCCATAGATCCACATTCTTGTATCACTATGGAATATAAAATGTGTGTCCATTCAGGATTTAGTAACTTATGTGTGCTACCTTTCGAGGATTTAGCATATTGTAAAATTTAAAAGGGTGCGTATCTCTTCAGGATTTAGCAACTTATGTGCGTTACCTTCCAAGGATTTAGCAAAAATAAAATTAAAAATGTGTATCTCTTCAGGATTTAGCAACTTATGTGCGTTACCTTCCAAGGATTTAAGATGCTACAAAATGTAAATTAATGTAAACTATAGTACAAGAGAGACCCTATATATTCCCCCCTCCTTATCGTGACTACGCACTAGGTAGGATAAGGAAGAGAAAAGAGGATAACTACTTCATAAGGTAAGGAGATATCCAAATTAACAACAATGTATACCATATTCTTAGCGAAGAGCCTTGACTCTTACATCCAAGAACATAAATAATCATGAAATGGATATGTCACTTATGGAAAAAGGATCCTCAAATAGGAAGAGATCTTATCATCAAGACCCCCACCATAAAGGAGTACTTAGGATAAAATACCATCTTCAAAAGAAAGAGGGGCCAAAGATTCAATCATCAAGCCCCCTGTGATGAAGAGGAAGAGGAATCTCAGAATGAAGGAGTCAAACTCTAACCCAAAGCAAAGGAAAGAGTTTATCAAGAGCATAATTTGAAAAATAAAGAAGAGGTGATGACCTATGACAATCACCTCCCATATAAGAGGGTATCCATAGTAAAAAACATACATCTTTATAAGGAAATAATGTTAATTATAAACAAATGCCACTAAGATAAGGAAAGTAGATCCTTAGATAGAGGAAGAAGGAAAGTACCTTGCCCCCCAGGGGTGAAAGCAAGGGATATATCAAATTATATCAAGAGATATTGTTGTAGAAAAGATATATCATGCAAGAAGCGAGAAAGTAACCCTTGTGAGGGATAGTACACTATTCAGTTTCCAAGGTGAGAGATTTATCAACCATGGAAACCCAATGTCAAACGATGAAATAGGTTATAATCAAGGACATAGATCCTTAATGCAAACCAAAATTTTCATGTATGTTGGATATCACATAATAGATAGATACTTCTTAACCAAGGGAAAAGTGGATCCCGGAAAGATAGAAAAGAAGGAGATGGCATCCTTGCCCCCCAAGTGTAGGGACAAGCATTAAAGGGGACCTATTATATTTCTCACAATACTATGCAAGACAAAAAGCCCCCAGAGATTAGGCTAACATTGTTTACATAATATGGAGTTCCATAATAGGAACATAAATGTTATTTAGAGAAAATAGGATTGAAATATAACTCATTGCCACATGATATATAAATAATTTTACTACCAATGAGCTTCCTAATATTATTATGTAAAGCATGAAATTCATTAGAGTTATCATGAAAGCTATGATAGAAACAAAAAGGAAGAATCTTCAAGCATAGACTATGTTTCTTTTTGTGTTTAGGTCTAGTAATCATCTTAGTACGAAGGAGTTTAGGTAGAATGACCTCTTGGTCAAATTCCTTAATAGGGTCATCATGTTTTGAAATGTTATTTGATATGTTGGTAACATTTATGTGTTGTTGAGGATTAAATACCAATCCATAAGAATGCTCATGCCCCTCATTCTGTAAGGGAATTTTAATTCCATGTTTATGCTGAGTACATCCTTGACCATGGAATTCTTGTTTAACTAGTAAATCATAACCAGGACCATAACAAGAAGCCATATCAAAAGGAGTCAATGGAACTTCAGTAGTCACTATGTCATCATTAGTATGTTGGATAGATTCACAAGTAGGAAAAATAAAGGAGTACATCCTAGGAGAAAATGGGGTAGGAGCTTGATTCTCTATAGGATCATCACTAAGAGGGAGAGCATTAAGGGAATTCATATCATTTTCCGCTAATGCCTCATTACTAGAAGGAATCCCAATTAGAGGTAAAGAATCTATAATTTTTTCTTCTTTCTCTAAAATGTCCACATAAGGGGAGTGTGTTTTAGAAAAATAGTCATCATCATGTATGAATATGTCATCCATTAATAAATCACCCTATTGTATCAAAGCATCTTCATAAGAAGGGGCTAAATCAATGTCTTTATCCCAAAAAGTAGAATCATCCATAATGGCTTCATGAGGAAGACAGTAATCAACATCCAAATCCAAAGGTTCATCCCAAATAGGAGGATTATCCTCCCTATCAATAAATCACATTGTAGGAGCGCCTAAAGCTTGATCCCTAAAGGAGAAAGAATTGTATTCTAAAGTAGGCTCATAGAAAAGACATATATTAGGAGAAGAATTAACATAAATCCTTAACTCATCTCCATGGAGGGAAAGATTGAAGTCATCTTCTTGCTCTAATATATCCTTGCAAGGTAATACAAGAGAGGAAAAAGAAACATCACACTCACGAAATGAAGTCTTTGTAGGTGTATCAATGTTGTAAATAGAGGAGTATGAAGGTAACCATGCACACATCCTATGGTAGACGTAAATTGGAGAAGGTGTGGAGGAGCATAAAATAGGAATAGGATCAATGGAGATCTTATTAGAAAAAAATTTATCCTCACTACAATGTACCTCATTAGGGGATCTATCCTTTTTTGTAATAAAAGCCTCATCAAAGTATTCAAAACAAAAATCATACATGTTGAACACAATGAAGAATGTAAATGTTTTTGTATTTTTAAAGAAATTTTGGGATTTTTATGAATTTTGAAATATAAATGAAAGAGAATAAAAGAAAACTTACTTCTATATGCATGCAAGATCTAATATGAAATGCAAATCTAACACCAAAAAGAAAGAGTTGTCTATCGTGGGTTCAACAAAATGTAAATGAGAAAAATGATGTTAATAAAATAAGAGTGTTTTGACACTCAAATCACTTATCACGTTACATTTAATGTTTAGAGTGGAGGGATAAAAAAGAAATTCCCATTTATTCTCAAATGCACAAAGGAAGGATCCAAATTGATCAACCCAAAAAGGATCAATGCATAAATGAATCAATCCATTCGAAATAAGAATAAAGAAGGAGATCCTAGGTTTCCCTCTTAAAATGCATGGTGTGTGATTGTAAATGTGTGATAGATTGAAAATGATTAAGTTTTTGAATTGAAATGGATAGGAGAAAATGCACTAACCTTGAAATATTGCAAATCAAAGAATGTTGTTTTCTGGGCTCTGTACTTTGTTTCTAGAAAATCTGAAGTATGATCCAAAACTGGAACGCAGAGACAAAAAAAACCCAGAAATATTTTTCCGATCCAATTTTGTCTTATGAAAAAGGTCAACCTTGACCTCGAAATGTCAACCCTAGCCGAATAATATCGACCTTGACCTGCATAGGTCCGACAGAGAATCTGTTCACGGAGTCTGAAAGAAAGTTGAAAAGGGTATCCAAATCTGGTTCAAATCTTCAATCTTGAACCTATACCTACAAGAAAAAGAGGTTTTTTTGTTGTGGGGGAGGGGTTTGCCTTAGTCAAACCTTCATTTAGGAATTAACCTTGAAATATATAAAGTATAGAATTCTATCAAGTAGTAGAATTGAATCTAAGAATGAAGCTATGATATTTAATAGATATGCAATTGTAATTCAAATGTAAGTATGTAAATATGGAAGTTTAGACTCAATAGAAACCATAAAATCCATGATTGTATGCTTGTAATCCACCTTGAAGATATGATTAAAGAGTCTTGAGGATGCACAAAGGATCTTGAAGGAAGATCACACCATCATAATGGCTAGATCTAGGGTTTGAATGTTGAATCTTGAATGTTTGAACCTAATCCCTTCAAAGGCTTGAAAGCTTGAACCCTTGATCTTTAATGGAGAAATTGAATGCTTGAGAGGAAGACTTAAACACCTTGGAAGCTTTAAAACATGTAGAAAAATGGATTCTTGAACCTTTTTCTTCTTGAAAAAATCTTGGTTAGAGCTTTTTGCACTTAGAAGACTTAGAGAAAATGAGAGAGAAAGACTTCCTTTTATATGAAACTAGGGCACAATCTTCTAAGGAGGATGACATAGGAGAATTAAATTAAAATTAAAGCCTTTACCCATAGGAGAGGACCTAAGTTAAATATAATTTAGGAATCATCGATTCAGAACCTGAAACAGCCGACCCGGAAGTGGGAAATAACTTTTTGCAAAGACCGACATCCAGAAACTGTGGGACCCTGAGATTTGAACCCTAGGTCAAGGTCAAGGTCAACATTGACCTAGGTCAAGGTTGAGGTTGAAATAGCCCCCAAAAGGTCAACCCTAACCCTGAGGTCAAAGACCTTAGATCTATAGTCCAAGATGTCAAAAATTGGATGGAAAGAAGTGGAAAGAGAGGCAGAATAAGGGGAAAGCCAGGTCAAATTCAGGAACCCATTCAAGGTGCTTGATATGACCCCAAACCACCTACTCAGAAGGATAAACCAGTATACAATGGAAGTGCTTCCATTTTCCAACTATACACCTAAATATGCTTTCTAGTCCCTTTTCTAGTCTTACATTTGGTGAACCTGACGTGAAACAACCTTAACTGATAAACTTTTTGTGTTTTTGTGTCTTTTTTAGGTTCTGGAAGAGAGTTGCGTAGGTGGTAGCTAGGTCCTGCATAGGTGGTATCCAGGTTATATGCAGGTGGTAGCCAGGTCCTGTGCAGGTGGTAGCCAGGTCATGTGCAGGTGGTAGCCAGGTCCTGCGTAGGTGGTAGCCAAGTCCTATGCAGGTGGTAGCTAGGTCGTGCGCAGTTGGGACCAGATTCTACACACTTGGAGCCCAGAGCTACGTATATGTCTTCTTAGCTATGTATTTGGTCCTATGGGATCCTCATTTAGGTTTTAGGATTAGTTTTTACACGTTTAGGAAGCTATTCTACATCTTAGGCTTTATCTTCTATTTTTTTATCTGCTTAAAGGCTAAAATGGATCCTAAACTATTCAAATGAACTCTAAACTTGGTTAATGAACCCAAATATGTTTAATGAACCTCACACTTTGATTTTCAAGGCTTAAAATGACCTTTCACATTTTGATTTGGGCTCTTAAAATGAACCTCATCTAGTTTAGGGTTTCATACAATCAAGCTTTTTTTCAAATTTCAATCAAACTTGCAATCTAGCCTAACTAGGGGTGGAAATGGAATAATTTATGCAATATCAAGTTGTTTAAGTTGAATAGGGAGCTAAAATGAACATGCACATATGATTTGGGTACCTAAAATAAACTTTAAACTAGTTTAGGATCAAATGCATATTTTGTCCTTAAGGTGTTCCTAAACTATTTTGATGCACATACAAGTTAATTAGGGTTTCAAGTTCACTTCAATCTTTTCAAATTAACTTAAATGGCATAAATAATGAACCCTAGTTGTGTTTATGATGGTTTTGGGTACTTAGATGTGGAAAAAACCTCTATTTTTGCAAATTTTTACCCCTTTTTAGGCCTATGATCAGTAGTTGCACACTTGGTTGCAGGTTGTACATAGGTGGTCAGAAGTTGCATAGTTGGTAGCTTATTTATATGTAGGTGGTACCCTAGTTCTGTATAGGTGGTAACCAGGTTCTACGTAGGTGGTAGCTAGGTTCTGTGCAGGTGGTAGCCAGGTTTTGTGTAGGTGGTAGCTAGGTTCTATGCAGGTGGTAGCCAGGTTCTATGCAGGTGGTAGCCAGGTTCTGTGCACTTATCACATTCTTTGTAGGTGGTAATATTGCATTTTTTGAGGTTTTTTTTTCTTTTTTCATTCCTATCCCTATTTTTGCACTTTATAAGCAATTTTTATGTGTTACTAATGATTTGTGAAGCATTTTTGTAGTCGTGGGATGAAAATTGAATCCTAAAAACTACTAACAATTTTAATGCAAGACTTTTGTAGAAGACCGTGTGTTTTCTAAAACTTTCTTGTGTATTTTTGGTAGTTAGCAAACACTTCAGCTTGGTTCTTTAAAATGAACCATTTTCATTCATATGCTTGAAGTGTATTTTAGTTTGTAAATCCAAGGAATGTATGGATGTATCCTCTCCCCTCACCTTCATAGACCTTGGGTGTAAGAGAAATCCATGCAAGTACTTTACTGTGGCTACCTCTCAAGTACTTTAGTAGAGCCAGTTAGAGTGGATGCCCAACCGGTAACAGGCTAAAGTCAAGCCCATCCAAACTGGGATACAAAATATTTCATTATGACTAATCTCACAATGAACGGGTGTTGAATGTGTTATACCAGGAAGAATATCTCCCTTGGTATTGTTGTGGTGTGTTAAAATCTATGGAACGTAACTTTCATAGGCTGGGAGGCCTCCATAACAGAGCTAATCTGCCACATGTATAACCACCTAAATGGATGCCCTTACTAAAAACCATATCATAGTATCCAAAAACCTTCTATATATTTGTACGGAAGGTCAGAGACCAACTAAGATGCCCCATACTTTCATGGCTATTAGTCAAGACAACAATCCCTTGGGAAGAGATGAACCTTGGGAGTTGAAGCTTGGAGTGCCTAAGAAGTGAGTGCACTATAAGGAGGATCTCATGCCTCCAAGCATGGATAAAATTTGGTTCAAGTGGGGATTCAACAGATATTGTCCTTTCCATCCTTAGGTTGTGATGTGTTTGTTTTAATTTTACAACAGCCATTCTTCACAATGTGTCTTGTGTGGGTATTTCAAACATTTTAAAGAGAAATTTTGAAAACATTCCTAAGCATTTTGTTCTCATACCAAATATTCCAAAAATTTCAAAAATATTCCCAAACATTCTTGAACACTTTGATTCTTCCCAAAACATCTTGTTTCAAAACCTTGTGAACATATTGAGACCAAAAGCATTTATCTTGGAGCCTTGTGGTTTGCTTCATTTTTCCATATTCATAGCATAATCCCTTTTGCATACATTGCATTAATATCCTTGCATTTTCAATCTTAATCCTCTTTCATTAAGCTTTCATCATAACAACACATTGCCTTGCAAAATTAAAAAAATCCTCATATTGCATTTAGACCCTTTTCAAAAACTTTGTAAAATCCCAAAGGAATTCAAATTTTAGGGTCTTATCTTATGTCATTGAAGAAAGAATCTTGACTTGGTCCTTTTTTTTCCCTATATCAAATTTCCCCATATAAATTGGTCTCACTCCATATTTTTCATATTGGATTGGACTTAATCTCTTTTTACCCCTTTATCAAATTGATCCATTTTTAAAGTCAATATTCCTATTCATTCTCCTAAGGTTTGGCTCTTAGGTTTGCAATTTCCAAATATTTTTCAAATCCAAAAAAAAAATCAATTGCATTAAGCCATAGGTTTCTTTGCATACATCATCCAAAGTCCAAATTTGCATTTGCATTGTTAGGTTGCATTTTCATCCTAAAAGTCCCTCAAAAAATTCAAAAATCTTGCATTTGCATATAGTCATCATGTCAATCTTCACTAGGTTCCAAGCATCCAAAAGGAAACAAGAAACTTATCAACCCATGTTTCCATCACAAGCAAAATAAAAATTACCTTTGGATCAAAGACAAGATATACCTTTGCAACAACAAGCTTTTGAGCCAAGGAAAATGACATCAACACAACCAAACAATCAATTGCATCAAGTCCATGCAAACATGATTCAAAAGTTGAAAAAAAAATTATCTAAAGAAAAGAATCTCTTGGAAGAGAGGGTTGCAAAGATGATAAAGAGTAGAAAGGAGATGGCCAAATTCCTTGGATGCCCAATTGAATCTTTTGGTGAAATTGACACACAATCTCTGATTCAGAAATCAAAGATACCAAAACTCATTTTACAACTCAATAAGGCAAATGTACAATTTAACAAAGCCCAATTCAATCATGTGAAAGAGCCAATATTTTTCAATCAAGTCCCAGATCACACTCAATTCAATCAAATTTCAAACCAGTCTCCATGTGCTCAAATATCAAATCAATCATTCAACCAAGTTCCAAATCAAACCTTTCAACCTAACTATGACATAATTCAAATGGGGCCACCACTAAATTAAAAACCAATCTTCATTCCAATACAACCAAGTGATCTTCAAACAATTTCACAACCTCTTGTGCCAATCATGCAAACAAGACAATCAATACCAAGATCACAAACAATAATATTTCTTGATGAACCTTTTGTGTCCTCCAATTCACCACCAATGTGTTATCAAACAAATAAAAATTCAGATGTGACATCTTTTGAACATCAACCAAGCATAATCAATAAGAAACCTTTTTTTGAACATGTTCAATCCAAAAATTCTTTCCAACATGTAAATAATTATGAGGTATCACAAACAAGACCCATCAAGTAGTGCAAGTTCAAATCAAAAAATTTAAAGAATTTGTTTCAAAAATTGGATCAAACAAATAATTTACCTATGTCTAGCAATGGCTCACCCCAAAACAATCACACAGATGAGATTCCTATTTCCCCTCAGTAAATTGGCCTTCAAGAAACATCCATGTTTCCCTCTAGTCCTTCATCCCTACAAACTTCAAAAGAGCAATTTCTCCCATCCCCATCAAGTGATTCTTCCAACAATGCAACCTTCCGATGGCTATCCATAGAAGAAATCCAAGCTATTCTTATCCATATCCCAAGTTCCTTAAAACCAATTCCTCCATGTCTTCCAATTTCAATCAAGCCTATTCATGAGATTCCTATCCAAATTCCATATTCCTCATATCAAAATGTTGACCCCTTTCAAAAACCCCCCTTGCATGTCCAAAGTCATATCCCATGTCAAGAGGATGATAAAAAGAATGAAGAAGTATGTCTAAAAAAATATCAAGATCAAGACCCCTTCAATGACCAATTCTATCCTATTGTTGACAAAAACCCCATTTCCCTTGAGCCTCATGATGATCCCACTATCCTTATCCCCCCTATCCAAAATGATCCTTTTCCAAGCCAAGATCAAGGTATCCCTTCACCTTCATGTTCTCCTCAAGATCACATCATCCCTTCAGATCCCCCACAAGATCCTATCCTACCAGATGATCTTGTCACTGCTCATACTCCATTGCAAGATCCTAATGTTCCTTGTGCTCCCCCTTGTGATTCAAGCACATCTATACAATTTTTTCATGAACCCCTTCACTTTAAATGGGTTCCCCTAGTTCTATTGAGTCTAGTCCACCTCATGGTCCTATAAGTCCTTCCATATCATTCACACCTCATAATAATGGGATCACGTCTTGCATCAAGTATCCTACTAGTCAAAGAAAGAATTATCAAGTCAAAGGGTTAAACCTCCATGCAAAAGGTATATTGAAACCCTTATGTGTCCAAGAAAATTCAAATGTACATGGTATTAATAATAAATCAACATCTCAAGGCATTGGTATCCCTTCAAAATCCAAGTGCAGACATATACCTCCCCCTTCAACCCTTCCATCCATCTTAGGTCCATATATTCCTCCCTCCACTAGCTCACAATCCCCTTACCCTTTCCCACATGTAAGTCAGCAAAGGCATACACCCTGGAGAACCTTTCATCCATCCAAAATACCTTCATATAATTCCTATACATCCATGAATTCCATTCCCTTTCAAAGCAATTTGGATGCCAAACATAAATTCTACAAGTCAAGCAATCCACATGCTATCAAGGATCAACATGTCCAGTATAATCGACATGTACAAAAGAGGAAAAATTGGATCTAAAATAAAAAAGAATTATCAAATAGGCTACAAATGGCCATTGAGAAAAAAATAAATTCAAAAGCCATATGGGTTCCAAAATCCATTTTGCAAGCAATACTTTCAAAGGACCCTCAAAATAATGAAAAATCAAAAAGCATGTGGATTCCCAAGAAGCTCCTTGAAGCACAGAGTCCCAAAGAAAATTCCAAATTGGCATCCAAAATTGCTATCCCTCCATCTAAATGTCTTCCATCTTCCAAATCCATTTTGGGTCCTTGTGTCCCAAAATCCATATCCATTCCTTCATTAATCCTTCAAAATCCAAAATCTCATTTTCCTCTATCACTCCATCACCCCTCAAGATGTGTGCCAATGTTGTTCTTGCATCCATTCCCTTCCACTTCAAAGAAATATGGTGTACATTCCCTTCATTATCCAACACATGTTTTCCAACCTTTCATCCAAACTATCCAATCCCTTGCACAAAGCTTGTCCCATCCTTATCTAATCACCCACTTCATATCCCTTTGTCATTACCCTACCAACGTATTTCCATAATATCTTTCAAAAGAAAATTTCAAAGAATAAGGCACTTGAGTCCTCTGTCCGTGTCACTTCATGCGTCTAGTTATTTCCAAAAAATCAAAAAGTCAAAAAAAGAGGCAAATTTTTTGAAAAAATAAAAAAAATATGAAAAAAGGAAAAATTTGCCTTGATGAAAACCTAGCAAATAGACATCTTGGCAACACAAAATAAGGGTCAAGAGAAATAATTTTGTCAAATAGTGAAAACCTGGAAAATAGGTTCTTTGGGAAAGTACCATGATGAAAACCTGGCAAACAGGCATCATGTGTAATTATATGAACTTCTTGCAGTCTATACTTGGTGGAAAATTTCATTGGTGTTATCCTCCATTATCCCCAGCATGTCCTCCATTATCCTATGTCTTTCATACCCATTATCATATGCCTCAGATGTCCTATCTACTTTACATTGTCTTGATCCCTTATTCCATGTCCCTTCTCATTATCCCTAATTGATCTTGCATACCCTATCCATATCCTGTCATTTTTCCTGTTCATATCCTGTCATTATCCTATCCAGGTCCTAACATTTTCCTATCCAACTCCCTATCCTGGTCTTGATGTAAAATAAGGACATTCAATGCAAAACATGTTTTTCAAAGAAAAACCTCTTGACATGTCCATTTCTCATATTCCATCCACTACATTATTTTCCTTATCCTATCATTGTCTTAACCAGTCCCTTTGCTTGGCACAAAAAATTGTTATCCCATTTCTTGGATAGTCCTTGGCACCTACCGGATCTAATGCAACAACCCTTGGCCTTCATCCATCTACCAATCCATTTCCCCTTTGACATTATCCCTACCTTGTTAGACACTGGGGGCAATTCAAATCTTGCAACTTGTAAATATCTTAATGTCCTGAAAAAGTCCTAAAAATCCAAATAAGCAGTTCCAAAATTCCAAAAAAAAAAAATCAAATAATGTCCTGAAAAAAATTCTAAAAATCAAATATGATCCTGAAAAAAAAATTGCTAAAAATCAAATATGATGCTGAAAAAACACTAAAAATCAAATAAGATCCTGAAAAAAGACCAAAAACATTCAAATATCTCAAAAATCTTGAAAATTGCAAAAACCTCTTCAAAAATCTGCAATAAATTTGTACACACTTGTCTTCTTTTTGCGAATCAGACATCATGTTTGCAGACTCAGTGGCAGAATCATCAATTTGTGCTTAACAAAATCATATCCTCATCAATGCGATCTGAATCATTGTGACTCAAGATTCAATCTGGTTGGACCTATTCGATCTTTCAATCTTCCTATCAATCAACCAATCAACCAATCAATCTCTCAAATTTATCAATCAATTATCCAATTACTCAATTTCTAATCTAAGCTATCAACCAAGAACACTTAATGCAAGTAAAAAAAAGATCAGAATGGTTGTTGGCTCACATTGTTTCAGTAAGTGTTTTTATTTTTCATTGATTTTTATCTTTTGCCTTGTCTCTTGCCTATTTGATGATCTCATGAAATCCTGGGGCATGTCTTCTATATGCTTCGGGTTGGAGAAGATCATCCTCTTTCTGCATTGTGTTTGTTTACACAAAAGGATGACTTTCTCACTCTGGCTTTTGTGCCATGATGCGCTGCATCCAGTTTGGCAATATCAAAATAAGCTCTTATGACATAATTGCACTTATGAAAGCCAAAATATTTCTATCTTACTAACATTTCTTCTTTCTCCTAACATTTCTTCAATCAATCATCTTTCTTTTCAAAAAATTGTCCTCATATCAATTTCTGCCCAATTTTCTGAGGGGGCATCCTACCTCCATTCTGTCGATCCACTTGGGCATGATCTTCTATTTTTCTTTGATCCAATGCTCATAATCACATTATCTCGAAGAGGGGAAAAATGTAGACACCTAAAAATGGTTCATTTCCTATGCCCCCTTTTTAACATGTCTTCTATATTGTGTGTTTGATCTTTATCATTCACTAATATTGTTTCATTCTTCCATGTCATCAATAACTAACCTTTCTCTCCTTTAGGCCAAAATTGATCATTTTCCTAATCAATTCTGATCAACCCTAAACCAATCCTATTCGATCCTAAACTATTCCAAACCTTCGTAAATAAATTCAAACCCATTCTATTCTATTCCTAATCACTTTTAGAATTGTTTGGACTCATTCCAACCATTCTGGGGCATTGTCCAAGATCATCAATGCCTAATTAACCCAATTTCTAAACCAATCAAAACCCTATTTCAATTTGATCAATCTTGTCATCATTTCAGGAGCATTGTCCAAGTTCATCGATGCTTCATATCCCCTTAATCAGCCATTTGATAACATTATCAAAGATCATCGATGTTATCGCTATCAATCTATCAATATCAATTCAATAGTGTTGTTCGTATTTGTCAATACTATTTAGATGATCATCATTATTTTAGGAACATTATCAAAGATCATCGATGTTTCCCCATTTCAATTTCAATCTTATGATGCCATCAAAGCTCATTGGCATTTTTCAGTCATTTCCAATCATCATTACACGAGCGCATTGTCAAAGCTCATTGATGCCTTGTGATTTCCTAAACTATTCTGGAACCCTTGGATTGGTCCTAAACCTTATCAATATTATCAAAATCATTTCAGTTCGACATCAACACCTTCAATTCGACCAATAATTCACTAATTTCCCCCTTGGGATGAATAACCCATAGTTTATCCCTATGTCCTAACTGAATAAATAAATTAACTTTGTTTATTCCCTTTTCCCTAAGTCTCCAACAATTAATTATTTTTTATTAATTAATTAGCTAATTTCAATTTATGAGATTTTTATAATTTCATACATCTAATTGTTGATTTTGAGTAATATTGAGAATATTGAATTGTTAATTTGATTAATGATTCCTAATCCTACATAAATATCATATCCCTTAATTAAGGATTCTCATCCCTATTAAGGTGCTTCATGAATATTTTCAATATCTTCTTATCTGATCTTCCCCATATCATGCTTCCTAACATCTCACCAACCAAAATCTGCATTTATGCATTGATTTTGTGCAATCTCACCTAAATGACTCATTTTCTATAAAATGGGATGCATTTCAATCTTTCAAGGTTAGACCACTATCTTCTAGTATTCTCATTGCAAACTTTTTCTTTCAAAAGTCTTTGTGCAATCTTGTTATTGTCAAAGAGAAACATAATCCACTTTTATGGAGAAGAAAGGAGGGAATTTGAGCATCATTTGAAGGGAGTTCTTGTGTCTTTGTTGCATATTATTTGAATTCCTCTTTCAATGGCTCTAATGTTAGATTAGTTAGGTTATCATATTGTTTAGGGTTTGTGGTTACCTAAATATGCTTTCTAGTCTCTTTTCTGGTCTTACACCCTATTAGGAGCTAATTATTAGATTAGCACATTTCCTTGTTAGAGGATTATAAAAACCCTGTTAGATATATACAGAGCTCACTGCTCATACAATTAGAAATATAGTTTTGTTACAATGATTTCTGAATTGTGAACAATATAAGCATCTTCTATGCTTAGGTAGTTCAGTTGTAATTTGCATCACCATCTATCTGATTCTGACATCACAATGCATTCATCTATTCACATACATTCATTCCATCACATACATCACATTCCTTACATACATACTTTGCTTCACAAAAATGTCTTCCTATATAGAAATCATTATATGTCTAGTTGTCTTCCAATTCATCACAAAATAGAGTTAACACTTATACAAATGGTAAATACCAAGTCAAAAATCATACACTAACAAAACATAGGTAATCCTCAATCTGAATCCAACATAGCACATTTGGACTCCATATTATAATCCCTTAATCATCACAACATTTCATCTATTATGTATCACTGTTACTCTGTCCTGGCATATCTTCAACATACTATAACTTATTGTGATCAACACCAAAACATTAGTGACCTTAAGTGAAGGTCATAAACATCCCAAAATATCTTATCCTAAGCTTGCATTTCTTCATTCGTCATATACTATGTTCACTAACCAAAGTTGTAGTGCTATAATCTATAATTCTTCTTTCAGGACTTAGTCAATTTGCAAGCTATAACTCCAAAACTATGTTTGACACCAATTCATCAAAAAATAGAGTTAACACTTATACAAAAGGTAAATACCAAGTCAGAAATCATACACTAAAAAAACATAGGTAATCCTCAATCTGAATCCAACATAGCACATTTGGACACCATATTATAATCCCTTAATCATCGCAACCTTTCATCTATCATGTATCACTGTTACTATGTCTTTTCATATCTTCAACATACTCTAACTTACTGCAATCAAAACCAAAACATAAGTGACCTTAAGTGAAGGTCATAAACATTCTAAAATAGCTTATCCCAAGCTTGCATGTCTTGATTTGTCATATACTATGTTCGCTGACCAAAGTTGCATTGCTATACTCTATAATTCTTCTTTCAGGACTTAGTCAATTTGCAAGCTATAACTCCAAAACTATATTTGACACCAAAAGACCATTCATACCAGATGTGTTTCCATAAATGAATGATGAACCATAATTGATTGAATGTTTTAAGATGTTCATTTGATGATCACTAAGATGTAGAAAGTTAATGCAAGACATTAAATCAGTTTATGTATTGTATTATCATTGATGTCAACTTGATATAATCTGATTGGTTGTATACATAGTGTCAAAGAATTCAAAGAACTAGGAAGCTAAAGGTTATGCTATTAGTATTGCATAAAAGTTTAGTATACACAAAGTGACAACAAATACTGATGGGTAGTGCATACTGACGAATAGAGAACCCCAAGAGAAGAGTCACAATGATACCCGAGCAAGAAACTTGAGCAAGAAGAACCATAGTGTTACCCGATGGAAAAGAAACCTCGATGGATAGAGATGAATGAGGACAACTAAAGTCAAGACCGACCTAACAAGGAGTTAAACACCAAAAATAACTGAAGTTCAGAAATGAAAAAAGACTTAGCTAGAAAGAGATAAACATGGAGTTGACTAGTTGATTACATTGTTTTCATCGACAAGTTAAAATCCAGAGATAAGCTAGAGTTTTAAAGTTATTTTATTCTAGTTGTCAAGGAGAAATCTATGGGATAAAAATGAAGTAATATTTAAAGAAAGAATGGCAAGAATTACGGATCACATCAAGAAAAAGAAAGACAAAGACCTAGAAATGGTGAAATCATGTCTATAAGAGAGATAAGCTAATTCATGATGAATTAGTGGAGTAAATAGAGAAGAGTATGCTAAAATAATACTGGTGAAGAAATACTTCATACAGTCCTGATCAAACAAGTTGAAGAATAGAGCTAATATTTCTACAGACACAAAGAAATATAAAAGCACAACATCACCAAGTAGAAATAAGTAGAGCAAAAGGACAGAAAAGAAACATTAATTAGAAAGGTATTATGAGCTTACAATAGATTTGAAAATATGCAAGTCTAAGTTGTATTTATGAATAGATCATATACTATTTCAGTTTAACCATTGGATCATAAAGTCTCTTACCGAGCAGGACTTACAAATCCTTTATACATTGAGATAAATCTCGAGTATTAAAAGTTTTATCATGAAGATGGCACAGTGAGTTCAAAATATCAAGTGATAAACTATTAGTGATAAATCTTCTAACAAGGTCACACTTAACAGTGTGTTTGTAGCCTTTAACAGGGTTGGTTCTTCACTAAGCTCACTTTAGAAGATTGAAAATTTTGGGTTATTGGTCCCAAGTGGTTTTTCCCTTAATAGGGTTTCCATGTTAAAAATCCATGTACATCAAATGTGTTTATGATTCATTACTTTATTGTTTTTCTTTGCACATTACTAAAAAAGGATTGATTGGTAAGCACTAAATTATTTACTGTACTTTGGTAAATTCTAGACTGCTATTTGGTAAAGTTTAAGAATAAGGTTTAATAGTGAACTCCGAGAAGTAGTGATTTGATAATATTATTTCAAGGCATACATCTTTTAGGACTGAAGATAAATAGAGGCTTATAATTGTGGTACTAAGTCTTTTGGGTTGATATTAGATTAATTTTTGAGGCCACTAATTCACCCCCCCCCCCCCCCCCCCCCCNTATTAGATTAATTTTTGAGGCCACTAATTCCCCCCCCCCCCCCATCCCTCTCAGTTATTCTAACAATTGGTATCAGAGCTTGTGCACTTATAAACGAAGTTTAAAGACTCAAGAAAAAGATCACAAGATGAGGAAACAGGATGTGCCTAATTTGATCAAAGACAACTTTGCATCATGGCAAAGCAAGATAAGACTCCACCTATCAAGTAATGGAAATGATGTTACTCAATACTTGAACATTGAATATGTGTTGCCTACAGGACCTCACACACTTTATCAATTGAGATAAAAGCATGAACACAATTGCATGATGATAGAGCTTTCTTCCTCACTCTTCAAAGCTGAATTTGAAGATGTCAAAACATGCACCACTGCAAAGAAAATGTGGGACAAATTGAATCTAGTACATGGAGGAGATGCTAATGTGCTAAGAGATAAGACAAAAATCCTAAGAGGAAGGTTTGATGAGCTAAGGATGAAAGGAGGAGAAAATATCACTTAGTATAGCTGTAAAATCAAAGAGGTAGCCAATGTTATTTGAGGAGTTGGAGGTGTCCTTGAAGAAGAGATAGTGGTAAGTAAAATCCTAAGAACCTTACTCCATGTATATTCTATTAGAGTATCTTCCATACAATAAATGAGAGCAGTAGAGAACAATAATATTTATCTAGATAGTCTAATTGGTAGACTAATTTCATTTTAGATGAATAACTTTGACAACAGTGGCTTACCATCTATAGAGTCTACATTCAAATCTTGTTTGAAAATAAGTCAAGTCATAAACACACTATGAGGAATGACAGTGAAAGTGATAGTGATGACCAAGGACTTTATGAGATTGAAGCACTAATGGCTAGAAGATTGTAGAGAGGCAAAGGTAGATACAAAGGTAAATTATCATTGGTATGATTTAATTGTAAAGAGATTTGACACTTTGTTGCTAGATGTCCTAATAAAAGAAAAGAAGACAGAAGTAATGATAGATCATATGAAAAGAAGTTTGACAAAGGTGATAACAGAGATTACTGAAGCAACTGACAATCTGATAGAAGTGATATCCAATATTACAAGGACAAAGGGAAGAAAGATTGTTACCTAGATGAGAACATATTTGGAGATACTGACACTGAATCTGATGAAGATATTGAGATGGTATCTGTTGCCATGAAGGATAATTCAGATGAAGAGGAAAGGTATGTTGAGACTGCACTCATATCTAAGGTTAGTAAGAATGATGTCTGGATTATAGATATTGGTTGCACTCACCACATGACTGGAGATAAAGAAAAGTTTGAAATGTTTGAGTATTATGATGGTGGATCAGTAAGAATGGGTAATGACTCACCTTGTATGGTTGAAGGTAAAGGAACCATAATGCTAAATAATCTGATCAGATGTGAAAATGCATACTAGGTAAAAGGACTTAACTATAATCTATTGAGTGTTTCATAGTTTAATAACATAGGTTGCCGAGTTGCATTTGAGAATAAGAATTCAAAGATCTTCAATGAATCAGGAAATTTGATTGGAACTAGTGAATAGACAAAAGGTAACCTATTCTATCTTGATGATATTAACACCACTTGTTTAATGGCTAGAAATGAAGACATATGGTTGTGGCATAAGAGACTATGTCATGTGAATTTTGACAACATGATTAAGATAAGAAATAAAAGGAAATTAAGAGGCTTACCAAGCATGTCAAAGCCTGACCATATCATGTGTAAGAATTGTCAAAAAGGTAAAATGACAAAGTCTAGTTTCAAGAGAGAAACCCATACATCTAATGCTATTCTAGAATTAGTCCATACTAATCTATGTGGATCCATGAGAACAAAGAGTTACAATGGTGATAGATATTTCATTCTCTTTGCAGATGATTATTCTAGAATGATGAGAGTTATGTTCTTAAAAGAAAAATCAAAAGCATTCAAGATGTTTAAATGGTATAAATCTATTGTAGAAAAACAAAGTGGTAAGGAACTAAAATGCTTAAAATCAGATAGAGGAGGGGAATTTAGTTTAGATGAATTCACTAACTTTTGTAATGAGTGTGGAATTAAAAGATAGGTTTATGCACCAAGAACACCACAACAAAATGGGATTGTTGAAAGAAGGAATAGATCCATTATTGATTGTACAAGAACACTGGTGATAGAAAAAGGCATCACATAAAATTTCTGGAGGGAAGCTATCAGTACTACTATCTACACATTGAACAGAGTTCAATTGAAGAAAGACACCAAAAAGACACCTTATGAGCTATGGTATGGATACACACCCAATGTAAGTTACTTCAGAATTTTTGGTAGTTAATGTTATATTTTGAAAGATGATAGAAATGGAAAGTTTGACTCCAAAAGTGAAGAAGGAATCTTTCTAGGGTATTCAACCAAAAGAAAGGATTATAAATGTCTTAACAAGTCCTCTAAGAAATAATTGAGAGTGAAAATGTCAAATTAGATGAATTTGTAGAGAAAAATGATGAGGAAAGCATAAAAGACCCTTAATGACCCTGATGTTCTTGCATCTATAAAGATCATTTCTTGGTTCAATGAAGAAGTAGAAGAACATGACTCTAAAACTGATAAATGGAATCAAACCACTGAGTCCTAGCAGACCATGCTTAAAGTTGTAGGTAAGAAGAAGGCCAAGGATGGGAGGAGGAAAGAAGTCAAGCTGGTGGAAGAACTCCAGGAAGTAAAAATACTCATCTAGAGCCACCCCCAAGACCCTATTCTTTTAGATAATGTTATGCTCTATAAAGAGGAACTTATGAAACTTCAACTAACCAAAACCAAGGGGGGCAAGATCCGAGCAAGGATCAACTAGATTAACTTGTGAGACAGAGGATCTATGTTATTTTTCCAAACCCTATGAAAGAAGAAAATTAGAGACAATATCACATGTATTAGAGAGAAAGGAACTGATATTACAGACCAAGAAGACATTGTCAATGCCTTCTCCTCATTCTATAGCTTACTTTTCACCTTAGAGGATAGCACTGCTATGGACTCTTCTAGGAAGAAGATCAAGAGTATTATACCAAGGAAGGTAAGCTTGGAAGATGTAGTTAAAATAGGGGGAGAGCTAAGAGTGGTATAAATCAAAAATTCTATTTCAAGTATGGCCAACGACAAGGCCCATGGCCCTGACGGTTTAAGTGTTGACTTTTTAAAAAATAATTTGGACTGGATAACCCACAACCTGCTCAAGACCTATAGTGAGGCTTTTCACACTAGGACTTTGGGCCCCATACTCAATGCAGGACTAATTAAACTAATCCCCAAAGATGGGGATAGACTACTCATCAAGAATTGGAGACCAATTACCTTACTTAATGTGGGATAAAAGATATTAGCAAAAAAAATTTCTCTTATAATTGCCAAACTCCTTCCTTAGGTGATCAATAAAACCCAAACAAGGTTTGTCAAGGGGAGATACATACTTGAAAACCTTGTTACATGTTGGGAAGCACTAGACTCATCCAAGTCATCAGGTTAGCATAGTTCTATGCTTCTCATTGACTGTGAAAAATCATATGACATAATTGAATGGAATTTATTCTTTGTATGCTAGACAGTCTGGGGTTTTTGGAGTCCTTATACAAAATGGTTTCCACATTATTGAATGGTGTTGTGGAAACTATAGAGGTTAATGGAGTTAGATCAAAAATCTTTGAGCTGAACAAATCCATCAGACAAGGGTGCCCCGTAGCCCCATCACTCTTTGTTATAGCTATCGACTCCCTATACTATCTCCTTAGAGATTACACCCTTTCCCTAGAGTAGAAGGGGTGGTTCTTCCAAATGGAGAAGAGGTGTCCAACATCCAGTTTTCTGATGACACAATGATCCTCATGAACCTAGAGGAATAAAATATGAGCATAATTATGGTAAAATTGGACCTATTCTATCAGGCCTCAGGCAGCAAAATTTCTATTGCAAAATCTGTTATGTTGGGGTGGGATACTCACCCTCCAGTTTGGTGGAGTAAATATGAACTGGAATGGGGAGGTCCTAACCACATTGTCAAGTACCTTGGGATACCATTCATAGTAGAACCAAGCATTAATAATATGTGGAACTGGATCAAAGACAAGATTAACACTAAACTTGGAAAATGGAAGAGTAGCATGTTTTCCTTCCCGAGGAAGCTTCAAGTATGCCAAAAAACCCTTTCCTCTTATCTAATCTTCTACTCCTTGGCTTGGCTCTTTAACCATAACCAATTTGAGTACATTCATAAAATCATCATAAACTTTCTATGGTCAGACAACAGAGGCAATAAAAAACTTCATGCAGTTCTGTGGGCTTGGTGCACCAAAGACAAGAGTTGGGGAGGTATAGGGCTTAAAGATCTAAGAACTCAAGGAATTGCCTTGGTAGCCAAGTGGATTGCTAAAGCCCCAATAGGCAATGATTCATGGAAGGTCCTAGTAAGAAATAACCTTTTGAGGGTGCACCCTTGCAAAGCCAAGAAGTGGAGCATGTTGTGCTATACTGATCTACTGGAGCTAGACTGTGGAGTCAATGTCCAAGGATCTAATGTATTTAAATCCATTTGGAAGGCATGGAGATATGTTAGTAAGCTTTTCTATAGAACTGTCCCGCTTGAAGGGAATGGAGTGATATGTGGTACCAAATCAGTATAGTGGAATCTCAAACATAATGGAAAACCCCTAGCTCTTCTGCAAGGGTGCTCTGCAAATAAGTGGGCAGAGAAAAGAGTGAAATGCTTTCGAGATATACTCCACAAGGGAGTGATGATCCCTTTGGAAAAATTGGCCTCAGGCTTTAATATTCCTCAGTCTCAAAGGAGAACCCATGCTATAGTATCTATTGCAGTCAATAATCTGGGTAAAAAAACATCTTGTTGCTCCAACAACAATTGCTCATTCTACTTGGTCAAACTCCTCCCTGCTTCACGAGGTCAAAAGAAAATTTCTATACCCAAAACTCTCCCAAGGCCTGGAGATCCTCTCCCATGCAAATCTCAAATGGAATCTTAATGCAACCCTCCCAGACTGGAACACATTCTTTTCTAATATGTGGTTGAGACCTATGGAACCTAAGGTCACTTGTTTTCTTTGGAGGCTTATTTAGCATAAACTCCTATGTGTGTGAGATTACACCTTCATGAAATTAGGATAAGTAACAACAACTCTATGGAAAGAAAATACAAATTTAATCTAAGAATTGAAGTTAAACCCATGACATCTCATGCTTCTCTATCTAAGCTTTGTTAAGAGAGATCTCAGTCTTAATCTCTCTCAAGGACAATCCTAGAATGAGAAGAAAATGATAAACATGCTCTAATCTAGCTCAAATGCTCCAAGATATGCTTTGAAATCAACAAATGATTCTAAAAATGATACTCTAAATGCTATGCAAATGCTGAAATACTCTCAAAATCTCTCAAATGCTCTCCAAATGCCTATAATAATGATTCTTTGCTCTTGAAATTCTTGGATCCCAAATACAAAGAAAATGGCTTGTATTTATAGCAATTTCCCAAGGGTAGGGGGTAGAGTGAATTGATCATGGTCAAGCCTTGGTTGAGTAAGAAGCTTTGAGGTGTTTTCAAATGGAGGGAAAATTGAGTGGTTGTCCTCAAAGAAATTAGGAATTATATAATTCAATCATTTAATTAATTTAGCCATGTAAGGGTGAATGGGTTGGATTTGATTTTTTTGATTTAAACTATACAATTAATTGATTAAAATCAATTTCATAATTTTGATTAATCCCTTTTAGGCTGGAATTTAATTGTTTGATTTCATGATTATTTAATCCTTTGATTTAATTTGATTTTTGTCTACTTTGTTTAATAAATGTCTATTTGATTTGATTTTGATCCATTTTAATGCATTGAGATGAGATTTGAGGCAATTGGCTGAGATTTACAATTTTGAATGTTTAAGATACACCTAGTCAAATTTAGGTGTCTACAAATGCCCCTCTTTGAATTGATGTGCGAAGCGCATTGATTCAAAGAAAACTTGATGTCCTGATCATTGATTTGATACTAATGAGCTGATTGATTGATGCAAAACTTGATATGAAACTCTGATATGAAACCCAGATATGAAACTTGATATGAAACTCTGATATGAAACTTGATACAAAGCTCTAATGCGAAACTCTGGTTTGAAACTTTGATGCGAAACCCTGATATGAAAACCCTGATTTGAAACTCTGATTTGAAACTTGATTTGATGCCCCACTGATAAAGTTTGAAATTTTAATGCCCCAGATTTGATATAAGAAATGATGTAGAATCCCTATTTGATGATATGATGATGCCCCCTCAGAAATGAAAGCATATTGATCTCAGATGAGAAAAATTTGATGAATACTATTGATAGAAGAGATCCAAGATGATAGCATTTCTGATAAACAATGATGTTGAAAAGATGTCAAAAAAATGCACCAGTGTGCATAATATGCAGATTTGGTTTGACTCGGTAAAAAATCTCACAAAATTAGGCTAAAATAGCTTAAATAGGTTTAAAAACCCAAATTTACTATTCATTTTCACTTTTCACTATTGAGATTTTTCTCTGATCCTTTGATGATTGATAGCGATGGTGGTCCCTACTAGAGAGCATCGGTTCGAGTGAGTGTGCTGATATCAGAGACCTCCTAACTACGGGCCTCCAGTGAGTGGTTTGAACCTTCCTAGTACATTTATTGCTCAATAAATAGCATTTATTACATATTTTTAATGCTTTCTAGGTAGAAATTTTGTGAAATGCCGTGTAGGATAGTTGAAAAGCCGCCTAGGCTAGGGAAAAACTGCCTTCGCACATTTAAGAGCCGCGTAGGAGCAATCCACAGCCACCTAAGAATTAGGGAAAAAATGCAACCCAATTAGCTAAAAGCCACCTAGGAAACCCTATAATTTTAAGGCCACCTAGGAACATTAAAAATCCACGTAAGAATTTAAAATGCTTCCTGTTAAGAAAAGTGCCACCTCCGATGATTAAAGTGACGCATGTAATCTTTTTAACACCATGGGGCTTAAAAATTCATGTACACTTATTAAAGTGCCACCTACCATGAAGTTTGAAAATTGAGATATAATAGATGAAGGTCTTTTGATCGATTTTTCAGATAACTCAATTGAATTCCAAGCTAGAAAATGTACGTCCATAATGTCACTTAGTGTTTAGGATATTATAAAATTCATATTGATGAATGTTTGATATGCCAATCAGATTGATTAAAATGATTACAAATTGTCCATGTGTCTCAAGATCTATAGGTTAGGAACAATAAGTTAATGCACTCAAAATAGAGCAAGGATAGATTTAATGTGTTTGATTGACTTAGAATGATCCACCAATAGAAATACTATTATGATTCACTTTGTTTCAAAATGTAGGAACATTATCATAAGTTGTGGATACGGGGTGTTGCATCTTGGATTTTTTATTTAATTGATGAGCTCACGCCTCTTGAGAGACGGACTATCAAGACATGTGGTCTCAGTTTCCTTCTTGATCTCCCTTAGTTTCAGCTGAACTGAGGTCTTTTGAAAGCTATGGCAGAGCGATGGTACTCTGACCATAATACATTCCATCTACCCCTCATCGAGATGACTATCACACCTGAGGATGTATATAGATTATTGAGGATCCTGACTCATGGAGAGTGGGTATATTATGGCTCAGTGTATGATAGAAATGTATGTAGATGGGTGTTTGGAGACAACACCATCATTGATGATTACATTACATGGGCACAGTTTTCTTCATTTCCTACTTTGCCAGCATTGTTAGGAGTAGTGATCGGAGGATTATTACTACCAGATAGGAGAGGTCGTGCTTTGCGGTCGGATGGGGCCAGATATTGGAGGATTTGATTGCACATACTTGGAGATTTGACTGGGGTTCTTGCGTGTTATCCCAGTTATATCATGATTTACATGAGGTTGTATATAGGCATAGTGCATCTCTTTCAGCAGGTGAAGTTTTGTTATAGTTGTAAACTTGGGAGCATATCCCTATCATGAGACTAGTTTTAGCATGAGTGTGGGCCTGAGGGTATCCGTATGCATTTTTGTATGATGGCATGGTTGTCCAGCATCATCTGGGCAAGGTTGAGTTTTGGCATCGCACTATTGATGACATTGATCAGGTCGTATGGAGGCCATATCTTCTCTGCGAGAGGTGGCAAGAGAATGATGATGATTTTCCATATATGTTTTCTCCTTGGTGGATGATCGATCGATCACCACTATGTATCAAGATATTTTTCTTCGGGAGAGTGCTCCATCAGTATGGCTGAGCTCAAGACATGCCCCAGGGTATGACACTTTATGCTAGAGTTCAGGAAAAGAGATCTATGTGGGGAGCACATGTTGACTATCAGTTGGCCTGCTTACAGATTGATCAGTTGGGATTCGTTATGTGGGATATGATGACACATGTAGCTGATGTGGGGATGTCAGCCGAGTATCGAGAGTGGTTCCTACGACATTGCTTTATCAGATTTACAGATCCAATAGAGCCTATTCTTGATGTGGATGAGCTTTCTGATGATGACAGAGATGATGCTGATGATGGTGACGATGGCAGGAGACCTTAGAGATAGAGATTTTAGTGGGCACCTAGGGATCCTAGAGCATAGAGAGTTGCAGGACCTCAGATGTGAGGTGGTCATGTTAGAGGTCAAGGTGGTGGATTTAGGAAGCCTAGACAGTGATTAGCGCAGGCACAGGTACCTTAGAGACAAGCTCCTACCAGAGTTGGTGCAGAGTGGGCTAGGCAGAGACATAGGTGAGTCTAGGTGGATAGATAGGTTCCATTACAAGGATAGATTTCTCAAGTTGATCCAAAGAGTAGCATGGCACCGGTGATGCCACAGGTTCCATTAGTGCCCCAGGCACCTCAAGCTCCTCTAGCATCATAGGCACCTCCATTTCCTCCTATTATGGATAGCTTAGTTAAGGATGTTCAAGGTTTATAGGAAGGGATGACTATAGTTACTAGTCAATTAGACCAAGTTACGACTATGTTGCAATAGTTTTTTGCAACATTAGCTCAGTTACCTACCAGTGTGAGCACTAGTCAGGCACCACCTTCTACACATGATAGAGCAGGTGAAAGGGATCCCAATGGTGTAGGGGGTTTAGGTACTGGTATTGTTGGAGATGGATTAGGTGCCCCTGCTAGCGCATGAGATAGATTGGGATCTAAGAATATTGTATTGATGTATCATATGTATTTTTTATTAGAACTTTGATGTATGGATCATTTGTTGATGTATCTTTGATATACTGATTTGTGTTATAGACATTGATGATGGACATTTATCTATGACGATCTTTGATTCCCCTATTAATGATGTTGTTATGAGATTTCTTTTATGCACATCTACATGCTTCTATGATGCATTTATTTCTATTATGCTATGGATGCAATGTCTTAGAGTAGGACATAGATAAATGGATGAAAATGATGTTAATGCAACTTAATTCTATATGATTTTCTGATTTAATCATGATGTATGGATTATGCAATGCAATGATATGGATGCAATACTTAGTGCAATGATAAATGAATGAAACTATCTTTTTTTGGTTTTTGATGTATGCAATTTAAGTTATGATGTGCAATTCTAAATGATGTGGATAAATGACTAATGATTAATGTTTCTTTTCTTTTCTTTTTTCTTGATATGAATATATAATGAATAATGAGTAATGCTTATGAATGCAAAAAGAACAATCTCATATTGATGATTTGAAAAAATTAAATTGATGAATTGTTGTCAACTTTAATTCCCCCCCTTGAACTTGGAAAAGTGCTAGAAATACAAGCCATTTTAATCTAACTTGAAAATGCAATTAATCTAACATGAAGATGCAATGCAACTAATTGTCCTTGAAGTTTGTGAAAGAAATGCAAATAGAGATATATTTTCATCATTGAGCATTGTGGAACTAGGAGTCAATACAATCCTTACTAGTGCCACTATGGCCATAAGAATATAAATATGAATTTCATCTCATGTGGTAACCCCTTCTACTAAACCAAGTACAACCCTCACTAGTTGAATGGCCAACTATGGGAGTATGAATACTGGTTAGATTGGATTCAATGTTGCAAGTGGATGTTGGTATTAAGATATTGAAAATCTAAATAGCCAGGGTATCCTTTTGTGTGAACAAAAAAAGGTTAACCTTCCTTCTTATATGAATTTCCTCAATGGTACTTTGATGACCATTTCATTAGGCTAATTCACACAAGTTAAAAAAATTTCCTCAAGACAGTCACAGAGAAGCTTAAGAAAACATCATGTCTCCATCATTTCCAATCTAGTCAAAACATAATTGATTAGCTAAAAAGAACATGACTTGAAAAAGGTCAATGAAAAAAAACTCATCAAAAATTTCCAAGTGTTTGTGAAATGTATCAAGATTTTCAAATAAGAATTCTAGACAGTCTGATCATTTAGGGTATGTCAATTTTTAATCCTGATAAAATAAGTCAACGAAATTCAAGGATCTTGTTATACGATCAAATTGTTTAGGGTTGAACAATGATATCCATCAAAGCTTCCAAAATATCTCTCCTCTGAATCTGAAAATCTGCTTCTGATGTGTGACCAAGATGATGCACTATTGAATCTATTTGGTACCAAAAATCTATGATGTGTGCCCCCAAGTGATAAATGTGAAACTTAGGGCAACTGAACCTAGAATGTGACAAAATTCAACTCTAATAATTTATTAGGACTATGCACAAATGACAAATGCAATGAGGATATGGACAAATGAGATGATGAAATGCAATATGTACAAATGCAACTCGAAAAGACTTTAAGGGACAAAAGGAACCTATTTCCAAGTTTTCACCTTTTGGGATTATTGCTCTTTTTTTCTCTCTTTTTTTCTACCAAGGTGCCTATTGCTAGGTTTTCACCAAGGCACTTTTTTCTCTTTTTTCAATGTTTTTTATTTTTCTCTTTTTGATGTTTTTGGCTTTTAAACTTTTTGATTTTTTTTGGTATTTTGATCTTTTCTCATTTTTTTGTATTTTTGACTTTTCCATGTACAAGGTGATGCTAAATCATCTGATACTCTCAACTTATACTCTTTCCTCTAATACTCTTTCCTCTGAATCAGGAGTGAAACCTCTTAAGATGAATGCTATTGATAGGTTCTTGTAATTATCCACCATCACAATCAGAAAATTTGTAAGTCCCCATTCCAAAAGAAGAACAATGACAAAAGGACCAATCCAATTTGCTTCCCACTTTCCTTTATTTTCTCTATCAGCCTGATTTTTTGGATTTTCTCTCAATACTAGATCTCCCACCTGAAAGGTTCTTGGTTTAATATGTTTGTTATAGTTCCTTGAAATTCGATTCTGATACACTTTTAAATGATCATAGGCTTGACTTTGATGTTCCTCCAACATCTCCAATTGTTGAAGGTAGACAACTCTATAATCCTCATCCGTGATTAATCCATGCAATGACACTCTTAGGGATGGTATTTTAACTTCTAAAGGTAGAACAGGTTTGGCTCCATAGACCAATGAAAAAGGTGTAGCTCCTTTCAAGGTACGAATACTGGTCCTATAGGCCCATAATGCTGGATTGATTTGAAGATACCAATATTTTTTTGACTTGCCAATGAATCTCTTAAGGATTTTAAGGATGTTCTTGTTGGTAGCTTCTTCTTTTCCATTACCTTGGGGATAGTAAATGGATAAAGAGTGATGTGTAATATGGAATGTGTCACAAAGTTCATCAACATCTTTGTTCTTAAACTGTTTTCCATTATCTGTGATGATGGCATGAGGAATGCCATATCTGCAAATGATATGACTTAGGATAAAAATGGAAATTTGCTTCCCCGTTGTAGTTGTTAAAGGGACAACCTCAACCCATTTAGTGAATTAATCTGTTGTCGTGATTATATACTTGTATCCATTTGAAGAAGGTGGATAAATCATGCCAATCAAATCAAAACCCCATTGATAGAATGGCCATGGTGTGACAAATGGGTGTAACTCTTGTGTCGGCGCATGGATCATGTCTCCATGGTATTGAAATTTTGCACAAACTTTGACAAACTTACAAGCATCTATTTCTAAGGTTTTCCAAAAGTACCCCATGCATCTAGGATTTTTTTAGCTAGGTTTAAACCTCTCGAATGTGACCCACAAATCCCCTTGTGGATGTATTTTAAAGCTAACTTTGATTCCTCTTCCTCTAGACATCTAAGGAGCGTTCTGTCAAGACCTTTACGATACAAAGTGTCAGAAAGGATGGTATAACGAGCCACTTGTCTTATGAAATTGCACTTTTGAGCACGGGTTTGGTCTATAGGTAAGGTTTGATCTTTTAGGTAGGCATAAATGGGTCCATACCATGGTGAGTCATGTCCATTTAAAAGGGAAATAATGTGGATATGAGGTAGGTTAAATGCTTGTTTAACCAATTCTTCCACCAAGAACTCATTCTTTTCATTTTGATCAGGCATTTGAAGCAAAGACATCAAAGTAGCCATTGCATCCGCTGCTCTATTCTTGTCTCTTGGAATTTTTTCAAAAGTAATCAAAGAAAAATAATTTTTCCAATCATCCACCAATTTTTTGTAAGGCACCAATTTTTCATCCTTGGTATTATATTCATCATTAACTTGATTGATGATTAATTGAGAGTCTCCATAGACTTGTAATTCTGTGACATTCCATTCCAATGCCATCTTGATACCTATGACCAAAGCTTCATACTCTGCTATGTTGTTGGTGCAAGGGAACAATAACTTGTAAGATTTTGGGATTGTGTAAACTTGTGGTGTAATCAAAAGAATGCCTGCTCCACTACCATTTTGGGTGTAAGATCCATCAAAGTATAAAGTCCATGTCTTAGCTTCCACATTAACAATTTCAGAACCTGGAAACTCCACTTTAATAGGATGTGCAGATTCTTGAGGATATTCAACCAATTGATCAGCAATAAATTGACCTTTGATTGCTTTCCTATCAACATATTCAATGTCAAATTCAATAAGCACCATTACCCACTTTGCAATCTTTCCAGTTAAAGTTATTTTTCTTAGTAAGTATTTTAAGGGATCAATTTTGGCTATGAGCTTCACTTTATGCAACAACATATAATGTCTTAACTTTTGAGAGTAAAATACCACTGCTAGGCAAGCCCTTTCCATGAAGCTATAGTTTAATTCATATTTGATCAATGTTCTACTCAAGTAGTAGATAGCTCTTTATTTTCCTTCATCATCTTCTTATGCCAATAAGACTCTTAAAGATTTTCCATTGCTGAAATATAGAGTAACAAAGGTTTTCCTTGAATTGGTGACATCAAGATAGGTGGATTCATCAAGTATGTTTTCAACAATGTAAAGGCTTTATCACACTCCTCATCCCATGTGAAG
>MU224082.1:755723-771681 GCA_018584345.1 Thuja plicata
TGGGTATAAACAGAAATTACATGCCACTTTTACAGTTACCGTGAAAAAAAAACTTGTGCATTCAGAGCGATTCTTAGGCGAATAAACTGCAATTAAGCTGCGAATTACTCTGTGTTTAGTGGGTTATTCCCAATTGATTTGAGGTGTCTCTTCATGATTGTTTGAAGGTCAAACATGTTACAGGAGTGCTCCTAGTGTGCTTCTTCCCCATTGTTCTTCAGACTTCCAAGTAGGTTCTCTGGATCCTTCCTTTGTTCTTTCTGGTTTTGGTTTCTTCTTTGTTCTTCCTAGTTTTGCATGTTTCACTTCTAGTTCGCCTCCCGTTGGTGGGTTGGCTCTGCCAGAGGGTCATCTTCCCTTTGCACAGTTGTAGATTAATGTACATTTTGTTCTCTTAGGTTAGTTCATGAGCATATGTAAATGTTGTTTAAATTTGTAAAAAGCTTATAAATGTTGTATTTTTTGTGTGTATATGTTTCAGCTTGCAGCCCTCTATGAATCACTATATATATCTGGTGTATATCCTTCTAGTTTTGGGTTGATCTCACTATGCTCTTGTCTAGTTTCCTAAATTTAAGATCTCACCCACATGGCGGAATACCACCTGGTTGGAACTTGGCTCTTGGCTGGTTTTGACCATTGCAGTTTCTCTCTCTGTCATCAAGTCAATCTTTATGGCACATTTATTTCCCATGTGTGCATTTAAGATCTACCAAGTGGCTTTCATCTCACATGCATTAGGATATTTGGCACCGCCATCACCTTAACTCCCATTTATTGCATGGCCATGTGACACCCATGTAGGCCTTACAACTCACCTTCCAGTCTTGTCTCCCAACGGTTTTTTTTTTGGAATCTGGGTCCCACGTCCTCGCCCAACCTATATCTTACTTCCGTAAAGTATGCTGAAACCCCCAGGCTTGGATAATGGTTGAATTCCCAAGTCAACATCCTATGCATATCTTTCTGGGTTTTGACCTAAACTAACTTTGCAGGGGAAGTGTGTAGTGCGGTGGTAAATTCTCTAGAATCTGGAGTAGCATCTTTTTTCTATCTTATGAAAATTTTGATGGTCGCCTTACCTTGCAGGTTTTCAAACATCACACTTTCACTATATCAGAAGCTTTTGCATCCTCACCACCCAGGAGTCTAGATCTCCCTACCATGGTAGTCACCAGGGCAGCCGTCAGATCTAAGATTGAAAGGACCCTAGAAAAGCTTCCCCTCAGCATGAAATATTTGAAGGACAATACTGTTACAAGGTCAAAGATCAAATCAAAGGTCCAGTTGATCACCAAAACCAGCATCAGAATGTGGGTAGAGATGTAGGCCCTGGTCAAAATGATTTTCATCCAGCAAATAGTTGGGTACCAATTGGCCATCAATGTTGGGGACTCTAGGATTCGGACGACCACTTTCTTCCCATGTTTCATGCAAGCCCCAAAACTTATTCTCACCCTTGCAGTGCATTACAACTCCTCTATCTAGGCTATCATGCTCACCGCCCTGGTCCCGACCGGATATCCTACATCCATGGTCTCCCTGGATGCTACAAATTTTCAGATAGGTTTAGGAATTCCCCAATTTGACAAAGTAGCCATCGTTACCCGATCTGATGCCTTGGAAAATTTTCAATAGCTAGAGGTTATGGCCTGGAAATATCTGAATAACAAATGGCTAAAGACCCCAAGGAAGGATTCCAAAAGAATGAAGTTAGAAATCCCTAGATCCAAATTCAATGAAAGCATCCAGATGGGGATCATAGCATTATGCAGGATTTTTGGGCAACCCCATGCCCAAGAATTCTCAGGATGGATGTATTACTTCCTACTCGGCATCTCCACCGGTGAATAATATTTTATTTGGGCCGCCATCATTTCGAACCATGTGGGCTCGCAGTTCCTTCAGGTGGCCTGGACCTCAAAATTTTATATGACATCCTATCTTCTTTGGGCCTTAGCACAACAACACCCCATCACAAATGGGCTTCTCACATCAGGTGTACTTGGTGTTGGCCTAGGGAAAAAGGCTCCCTGGGATTATTTCTCGCAAATCCAATGGGAGGCTAGTTTCCTTAGCTTCTGCCAAGTGAACGATGCCTTTATTTACTACAACCTTCTCACACCTACCCGGGATTCTAGGTACCACCTCTCTAAGGAGGAAATGGATTTGGTTGGAATTTATAGCCACTACTACATACAGTTCTAGTAGCATACTTGCATTTGGGTAACCGGCTTCTCCAAGAAACCCTATTTGTTTCCCAAGCATTGTGGGAACAAAATAATTCTTTTGGAATATTGTCGGTAGATTCTGGAACTAAATGCCCTCTACAGTATGAAGAAGGTGACCAGTGTTCCATTCCCAATCACCTATGGGAATTCCCAATGTCGTAGCCAAAGATGTAGACAATGAGCTTAAAAGCCTAGGCTTAACAAAATTCTATTTGGCATGGAAAAAATTTGATACGCTAGGTAAAATAGCAATGGCACTTCCCTGGGCATCAAAGCCCCATATATTCCACATGGAGGGGGATATTATACAATTAGCAGAAGAAATTGCTACACAAGACAAACTCTCAGATCAAGAGCCTGCACAAGAGCAGAAGAAAAGAGGGGAAATGAAGAAGAGGATACCTCTGAACTCCAAGAGATACAGGTTACAGGGACTGAGGGCAGACAGACATAGGATGAGAAAATGGCATTGGTTGGGGAAACCAGACCCACACAAACAACCATGACCCCAACTGACGTGCTCAAAACACCATTCCCAAAGGTAACATTTGGGGAGGTGATCACAGCGGCCCAAACATTGAATCTTGGCCCGATGCCTCCCCCACCTCCAGAGAATACACTAGTAGAATAAGATATCCTAGCAACAGAGGTTGATGAACAACAGCAGGAAGAGAAGAATCCTGGGGAAATGAATGATGATCCTAACATTGTCAAGGATACAGATACCAGGGTGAAAGATACAAGCACCACCAGAGTAAGTATCTCTGGTAAACTTAAGGATATAGGGAAGGAGTCAAAAATGGATTATACTGTCGAAGGGGTGCAACAAGATCCCGGGAGGAATCACAAGAACATATTCTGGCTGCAAAGCCACCCCTACCACCACAATGGTTGTTGGAATCTCACAAAAGGAAGGCCCTGGCGACCCCTAAGGCCCATCTCTCCTTAGCAGAGATGATGGCACAGATGTAGGACCCTCCCAAGACAAAGAAATCCTGGACAGTCCATACTCTTTAGACTCAGCCAGGTGGAGAAACAGTCGCAGTAATTGTGATGCCTTCCCCAGGTGTAAATGAAGCAATGGCTAAGGCTGATGAGTACTCCATCACTGAGGTATCACTGGGGAAGAGAGGGAAATAGGGTAAACACAACCTGTTGAAAGAAGCAACCAAGGCGGTGGAGGCCCATTATGAAAAGGAAGCCCAAAAATTTAAGGTATAAAAAGAAAAGAAATCTAATCTCATGGGGTTGCTGACGGAGCTTGCGCAACCTCTTACTACTATTCCCCTGGGTGCCTCCATGTCTAACATACCACTCCCTCAAAGCAATGTAGATGCACTAAGGGCAATGAAAAGAAAATCCTAGGCAGTTGATGAGTGGGTTACAGAACAAGTGGGAAACATCTAGAATTTCTTGGCATCCACACTCCCAGACTTGTATGTGGCCAGCAATATTCTACATCGGGCTGAAACTACTATCTCCATCTGGGAGGGAGACATAAAAAGTTATGAAGCATGGAAAGCTGAGATGGAAGAACTCATCGGCATCGGAGAAGAATTTGTCTCCGGGGCCAGAATTTTAGCAAAAGAGTCTTTTGACTTTGTCTGGATGTAGCACTCCAGATTTGAGCTCACATTGGAGGTAATCAAGCAACTGGTAGGGGTTATGTGCAACAAAGTCTAGGAAGTTAATTATTCTTTCAATTTATACAAATCATTCATCTCCAAGGTCTTCAAAACTGATCCTTTTAGCACATAAACATGCACTCCAGAGGAATATGTTTTGGGAAAGTTTGACAAGCTGATGTAGTCTTGGTATGGATCCCTAGAGGGGATGGATGGAGTGAAAATGGAAAGGCTCACTTGCATGGTGCTCTAGAGTCATGATGTGACCAAACTGGCTATAGAGTTCAAGGCAAATGTTCTAGATTTGGATGAACAATTGGAGGTGTCTAAATACCGATGGGCTGGCCTTAAGGACATAGACAAAGACAGGATTGTCTGGCTCCTACAGATATTCAATGATAGTAAAGAACAATAAGGTTCTTCAGGGTTCTGAGAATATTTTTAGAAGATGTATTTTTGTATATATTCATTCTTTAAGAATGCAAGTTCCTGGATCCCAGAATTCTAGATACGACACTTTTGTATTCTTTAAGTGACCCGTGTCCTAGTTTCTAAGGCCAATCGATCACTTTCAAGGCAGTCAATAAAAGGCGTCAAAAAATAGGTAACCACAACAAGGAACGTCGGCTTGACATGAAGGCTCTGACAGATGGTCTTCTCAAGATGGCACTTCAACGTTACACCTAGTGCATCGGGAATAGGATGCCACTTTCCCATTTATGAGGCATGTAGCCTTGATCCCTGGGGGATCAGATTTCATCTCCTCTCCTACCGGCTCTCCCCTTGAGGTCAATTCGTCCACTCCTCTCTTCTTGTCTTATTCCTCTGACATGTCAGACCTTTTCCATCTCGAGCTCTTTTGTAGTGTGGTGCAGGTAGTACCGGCCACCAGAAAATAGTATTATATTGTAAGATGTAAAATAAATTAGGCTAAGTTTTAGGTCAAATGATGTGTATAAATAATAAGTCCGGCCTCATTTCAAGGGTCCGCAAAATTGATGATTTTGTAGTCCACAGTTAATGGCATTTTATTTTTTCTCAATTATTAGTTGCAGAGCTCAATGCTCCTTAATTTTAAAATCTTCAAGTAGATAGATGCTCCCTCAGAGCCACCATTGTAATACGCACCAGTGGTTGTTGGAAGATATGTTAGTGAAGAAGGAAGGGTTCTATCAGTGACGTTGTTAGAATTCTGATCTCTGGTTAATGGTATTTTATACTTTGTGTTTGTTATGTCCTTTTCTCTAATACTTCAAGTAGATTAATGACCTCCTTTTCCTATGCTATCGATTAAATATGAGCTTCTAGTTCTGTATTTCTTCAGTATTTAGTGTAGTGTGTTAGAGCATTGTCGATGTTTTGAATGTTTAGTATAACTATAGGTAGAAGAAATATTTCTAACTCTGCAGTATCTTTTGAAGTTTATTTGTTAAGTGAATGTGCACTTGTAGGAAACCCCACCTACTTGAATCTCTGGAGAAGATGAGTTAAGATAACCAACTATCCCCCTCAAACAAAATAGTCACATTTTCCAACTGAGCCCCTACATTGTCGAGACCTGACCCTCACGTGCTTGGAGGCTCGGGGAATCTCATTTCCCCAGACAACCTTTATAGGTGAAGTTGGCCGGTACCCCGGTACCTGGTGACAACTTACATCTGTTGGCAGACCCGGTCACAAATTCCTGTCAACAGAAACTGGTGCTAGAAGGAGGGCATGAACTCATCCCCCTCTGAGGATTCAGGTTTTACACCGCCCAAGGGTTCCTCGAGCCATAGTTTTAGGAGTCAAGATTTCGGTGGGGTTGGATCATTTTCACCAGCAAGATTCAAAAGAGTCCTTAGATCAACTCCCAATCCTAGATAGTTTGTCAAACTTGAGCCTCCCGCTTGAAAGAAACAGACCCCAAAAGCCAAGTCAGTCGCCATTGTTTGAGGATCTAGCATACCAAAGAATACTCAAGTCCCCCAGATGATCCTGGGAACTAGCGCTCAACCTAGTCAATGTATAACTCCCCAAATGGTTGTGTATTTTGGGAATATTGGGTCTCCAATGGGAACTTTTTCGGGTGCAGTCAATGATCTACCTTCACACCCAGAAAAGATTTGTCCCTGAAATGAGCACTTAGGCTCGTGAACCATAGAAGAACATCTGCAAGCATAAAAATATGCCATGAACCAACACCAGATCCAACATCAAGATGTTGTGAACTAGGTATTCCCTCTATCCCTGGGATAGAACAAACTAAACTAGTACCTCAACCTACCTGCTAATTCCATCAACAATTGGCAGGACATGGATGACGCCTTCCTAGTTGCCTTCCGCTTACATGTGGACCCAGTGTGGTCCCATAGCTACTTCATTTCTATCAGGAAGGAACCAAATGAACCCCTTGTAGCATTCAACCACTGGTTCCAATGTTCCTTGAAGTGGTGCATGGGTCCTTTCATCCCATCCACAGATGTAACTATCTACACCTATCTCAATGCGATGGACCCCTTCATTGCTACTCTCCTCTGGAGAACCACCTTCCTCGGCGACCGGGATACTTTGGCGAAGGTTTAAAACCTAGCCTTGGAATTTTCCTGTGGTCTTAACAAATCCCTAGGTAGGATTGGGCAGAGCATGCCATTCAACATGATACCCGGTGGAACTTCTTACACTGGGGGATATAATCCCAATCAGGCAATGGGCACCCCCACGATGGCCATGAATCCCCTACCACCACCGATAGACCAATAGGCTTGGTACGTATTCCCATCTCATACCCAGACAACACTAGGTCTGGATTCCTTTCCCTGGAACTAGCCACATCAAATGTAACAACCACAAACACAACCGCCCAGAGTGCCTTTCTTCCAGTTGTCCGTGGCTAGGGGATTTCTGCCCTCGACTCTGGAAAAATAATGTCACTTTCCCAGGGAACCAAAAACAACAACCATCACATTGTGATGTGAATACCCAGTTGACCACTGAGGTTGAATCCCTCCGGTGAATTTTGTCTACACTGACTGTGGACATGGGTCAACTTAAGGTGGGGTCCTTTGCACCCCATAACACCAATTCCAAGAGAGGGAATATTTTCTCTGGCCAATGAAATAACAATGCCAGAGGAAGAAACTACAACAATGGGCCTTGACCCAATCAACAATAATGGAATAACAATGCTAGTACCAGAGGTCCACCTCCGAGCCAAAACACTAATCAGGGTGGCGCTGGACCGTCCCATTTCACGCTAGTCACAGACTTCCAGCCCATGACCAACTGGTGTAGATTGCATGACACAAGCTCTCACAATGAGGTAAACTGTGCCATGCTGGAGAAATTCATCCAGACACTAATACATTTGGTACCAAATTGCAACGGCAGTGCCGTTGCAGTTTTTCCGTCACAACCTTGTTGTTGTCACAATTGCAACGATGACAAGGTTGTGACGGAAAAATTGCAACGACACTGTCGTTGCAATTTGGTACCAAATGTATTAGTGAGATTTCCTAGCTGGATAGACAACAAGCTTCTGATCTTACTCCCCCAGAACCTGCTATACAAGAGCCCACTCACGATGAATTCTCTTGTGAGACTATCTTCTTTGGGACGGCCAGAGAAGATGAGGAAGAATCCAAACTACAAGGGTTCTTTGATGAATCTATTCCAGCCTTTGAGGCCAATGCCTTCACCAGCCCATGGACTCCCTACAACACTCAGAGTCAAGCTGGTAAAGGACTAGTTTACACGCCCACACCTCCCAAAGACACTCCTCCCTGGGACAACATGACCGATCGGTCTGTCCTTCCAAAAGGCTCTGGCTCTAACCAAGCCAAGTATCTGGCCGAGGGAAGCCACTAATTCTTGAGAGGAAGGTTTGATATCCAAAAGGTGTTAGAATAGACCACCACCTCCATAACCTTGATGGACATTTTGCTCAACTGTCCTAAGTAGAATAAGTCCCTTCTGAAGATCTTGGGAAACCTAGAAGCCATCAACCGCCCTCCCAAGACTATCTCTTTTGAGGACGCCAACAATGCTGTCTTCCAGGGAAACATTGAGGATCCTCCCTTTATGTTAGGCCTGAACATACAAGGAAAAAATATACACAAATACCTAGTAGATTCTAGGGCTTCAGGAAACATCATGCCTTTATCCATATGCCAGAAGCTTAGATTCTGACCCACCCCGTCTAACAGTACAGTAATCCATCTAGATAAAACTATCATAAAAATGGTGGGTGAACTAAAGAATGTCTGAATTCAACTCATCTAGGACCCCAAGATAGCTAGCATAATTGACATCCATGTAGTGGACATCCCAGAGACTTATGGGATGTTACTAAGTCACAATTGGTCTAAGTCCCTGAACTGATACTTCTCAACCAACTTTTCCCACTTTTGGCTCCCTTTGGAAGGAGAATCTAACTAGATCTAGGTTGAAAGTGAGCCCCAGATGAGATAGTCCCTCACCAAAGTTGGGAGGGTGAATGAGGTCCTATTCTCTGAGACTTCCCCAGGGTGTACCAACCCCTTGAGATCTTAACATTCGATTTCACCTCGAGGAAGACCCCATATTTTTTCAAAGAACCCAGGACCTGGAAGAAAAATTAAGGGTTGAGGTTAACTCTTAGCATGCCATAGTGACCCCCACCACACTCTTGTCTGACACTTTGTTCTAGGTACATTACCAGAAACATTCAAAACTAGAGTGTGAACCATGCTTGGCCATTTCTACTCGACATATCAATGCCCTCCAGAAGATAGAATACACAGCTAATTCGCTGGGACCCAGTGCTTCCACTAGCAATGCCTTTTTGGTGCTAGTTGCCCATGAATCCCAATCAAAAATTCATCTGGAGAAAAACCTCACCTATGCACCATCAGCGCTGGAGGAAAATCCCCCCAACCTTCCCAAAGACAACGCAAAAAAAACTTCACCTTCCCAATCCCAGATAAAAAATGATGACTTATGGACCCTTAAGTTTGATGGGTCCCGATCCAAACAAGACTGTGGGGCTGGAGTGGAGTTAATCAACCCATGGGGAAAATCTTTCCTTGCTTCCTATAAGTTGTAGTTCAACTACATGAATAATTCCATAGAGTACGAGGCTTTGGTCCTTGGACTCCTATTTGCACTAAGGAAAGGAATCACTCACCTCCGGGCCCTGGGTGATTTGGAGATGATTGTTAAGCAGGTTCGGAGTCAATATACCTATCACAATAAGAGGCTAGCTGCATACTACAATGGGGCATGGAGCCTTATTTAATATTTCAATATTTTTGGTATCGATCTTATTCCCCAGATACGAAACCATGTCTTAGATTCCCTTGCCATTTTCGCCAGCACACTTGAGCCCATGGCTGGCTCGCGACTCCGGAGATTCTCTGTTGAAATGATCCCCACCCCATCCATTCTAGATAATGTCACCCATTTTCAGGTCTTTGAGGATGATCAGCATATCCTGGCCTTCATAGTCAATGTTGGTGTCTTTGAGGACCAGATAGTGGAAGAGAGAGATCATGATGATACTGGACAAGGAGGTGAAGATGATGGGATCATGGACTTACCAACAAACACCATTTCAAAAGGGATGGTCACACTTGAACAAATCTTTGATTCGGACCCTCGGGGCCAGGAAAAGATATCATCCTCCTCTGAGGGAGGAAAATTTTAGAAAGTAAACATCGGCCAGCCCGGTGAAGAGAAAATGATACACATTGGCACCTCCTGCTCCCCTGAGAAAAAGGAGAAAATTATCATGGTTCTCTAAGAATACATTGATGTGATTGCATGGGGGTATGAAGACTTGAAGACATATGATACATCCATCATGACTCATACTATCCCACTCAAACTTGATGCTAAGCCTTTCTGACAAAAGCAATGACCGGTCAACCCACTAATCGAGCCTCTAATTTATCAGGAGGTTCAAAAACTATTGTCAGCTCAGATAATCTTTCCAATCTGGCATACTACGTGGGTTGCCAACCTAGTCCCTGTAAGGAAGAAAAGTGGTGAGATCTACCTTTGCATGGATTTCCAAAATTTAAACAAAGCCTCCAAGAAAGAAAAACACCCTCTCCCCTCACTGGATGAGGTATTATAAATTGTGAATGGATCATAAATGATATCTTTCTTAGATCGGTACTCTAGGTATAACCAGGTCATGGTTAAATTTGAAGATAGAGACAAAATGGTGTTTACCACCAAGTGGGGAATGTTTACCTACTGAAGAATGCCCTTTGGCTTGATTAATGCATGGGCCACATTTCAAAAGGCTATGGATATTGTGTTTGAGGGCCTTGTGAACCGGTGCATAATCATATACATGGATGATTTGACCATCTTTTCCTAGGATAGGCATGATCAATGTTGCCAATATGGAATATTCCTCAACCCTAATAAATGCATATTCGAGGTCACTGAAGGGAAGTTTCTTAGGCATATTTTCTCCAAGAAGGGTATATCCATTGACCCTAAGAGAGTTGAAGCACTGCTAAACCTACAAATAACTAGCAGCAAGAAGGAAATGAGGTCTTTCTTTAGGAAGATCAACTTTTTCAGGCGGTTCATCACTGGATTCACCAAGATCGTGAAGCCACTCAATGAAATGATGAAGAAAGATATCAAAATTGAGTGGAGCCCTGAAGCAAAGTTGGCATTCACCCAGATTAAACAAATGATAATAGAGGCCCTAGTCCATGCTAGTCTGAACTATTCCCTCCCTTTTTATATCTATTCCTTTTCTTTGCCGCATTTTGCTGGGGTAGTATTGACCCAAAAGGTCAAAGGGAAAGAACAACCAATAGGTTTCATGAGCTTTCCCTTTAAGAATGTCAAAGTCTGTTACTCACCCTTGGAAAAGTAGGCCTTTTCTCCCATTTGCACCATGAAGAAATTTCGGCATTATATTCTCAGGAGAAAGGTGCATGCTATCATCCCGAACCAGGCGGTAATGTTTCTGTTGATGCAGAGTGAATTGGGTGAGAGGTAGGGGAGATAGATGGCCATCCTCTAGGAATACAATTTACAAATGCAACCCATGAAGATAGTCCGAGGCTAGGGAATATGTAGAATGATTGCAAAAGAGACTCCCCACATTGAATGTCAGACATATACAGTGGAGTCCATCACTCATGATCCATGGTACATAGACCTGGTGTACTTCTTAATGAATAACTAATGCCCGGGGGGATTGCCCCAAACAAACATTATGCCCTGTGGTTGAAAAGTGCACACTTCATGGTAAAAAATGCCACGCTTTTTCGCAGGAACTATGAGGGAGTGTACCTCTGGTGCATTGATAGGTTCGAGGTTGCAAAAATAATCAAAAAATTTCATGGGCAGTTTGGGATAGGGCATGGCTCAGCTGACGCCATGGCCCATCAAATTTTTTGGGCTGGATATTATTGGAGCTGTATCTTTAAAGATGTCTACACTCACGTCAGGAAGTGTCACAGTTTCCAAACCATGACACACCATGAGTGGAACCCGGTTATGCCTTTGTAGCCAGTCTTCAAAGCTATACCCTTGACCCAATGGGTATTTGACTTTATCAGGAAAATCAACCCCAACTCGTCTACCAACCACCAGTACATTCTCACTGCTACTGATTACTGCACCCGGTGGTCCAAAGCAATACCCTATAAAAACAATATGGCAGATGTAGTTATAAAATTCCTAGAAGAAAACATCGTCACAAGATTCAAAATGCCCTTTACTATAGTATGTGACAATGGTCCAGTATTTTCTTTGGCATAATTACTTGAATGGACCTACGACCGAAAGATCACTCTAAAGTTTTCCACCAACTATTACCCCCAAGGTAACGGTGTTGCTAAGTCCACCAACAAAAATTTGCTTTAAGTGATCAAACACCTATTAGAAGAGAATCCCCAGGATTGGCACCAAAAGCTAAGATTCACCCTCTAGGAAGATCGTATTTACATTAAGGTTGTCCTTGGCACATCCCCATTCCATCTGGTTTATGGCCAGAACCCAATCTTCCCCATTAACTGACAAATCCCAGTTTTATAATTCATGTAGGAATTCAAAAATGGGACAATATCATGGAGGTTCAGCTTCTAAACCTGGTGCGAATGGAAGAATGAAGAGATGCAGCCCTTGAACATTTTGCGCATCACCAAGCAATAGTAAAACAATGGTTTGACCGAAGAGCCCAGTATAAGGCCTTTCAAATTTTGGACTTGGTCCTCTTGTGGGATAAGGCCTAGGAAAAGAAAGGAAAGCACACCAAATTCCAACGACTCTGGCTCAAACCATACTTGATCTCAAAGATCTATGGGGAAAATACTTATCACCTCAATACCATGACTAGGGAAGCCATTCCATTTCCCTTCAATGGATATTTTCTCAAAAATTATTTTGAGTGAGGTAAGTTTTGTCCAAAGTTGTACTATATGTAATTTTGCTCACTTGTAAATATCTATCTCGGTGCCCTGTTTAGGGTGCCTTGTAAATAGTTTTGTTGGCTATCCTCTGGGACCGCCCCTTTTCTTCTTGTTTTTTTTTGGCTTCATTATTTCTTTTCTGGGTTCCTATTCTTTTGCTCCCCCTTTTTTGTAGGCTGGTATGCTTCGCATAACATCTAGTCTCCAGGATGGTACATTTTGAACCTAGAATCTATTGTTAGCATGGTGGAATTGGTCCAGTCTCCAAAATTATTTTGAAGTTAGGTAATAGGCTATGAGAAATATTCTTTGGATTCATCCCCATAAGTTTGGAAATCTTTTAAATCAAAATCTAAAGGAACAAGTAATCGGACACACTGAGACTAGATCGGTCGCACTAGTTTGTTGGCCCGAGTCTAAAAAATATTCAAATTCTTCCCAGGTCTAGATTTTTTCTTCCCTATTTCACAAATTAGAGTGGATGGAAGGATGAAAGAAGTACCGCCATTAAAATTAGCTAAGATTGAGGTTAATGGTGAAAGAAGTACCACCCTCCCATCCAGAAAAGAATAAAATGGAGAGAAAAGACAGTGGAGAAACTTGAGTATCCGAGGGAAACGAGAAAATTTGACAACTTTGGATTGATATATCTAGTGCCTCTTCTTTTCTTCTCCTAGAGGTCATTGGCTTGATTTTCTTTCAAAGTACACACTTCACAACTAACAAACAACCATAGATTGAATCATGTATGGACCGGATCTTCTCAAACCCTTCGCACCTTGTGAGCAGGATGCTCCAAGTAACGATTGGTTCTAGTTTTGCTAACCAGAGATTCTAGGATTCTCAAATGCACTAATGCATTCATCCCATATAGTTTCCATTTTTTATGCCCTACATACCATACCTACATTTTGTGTGCAAAATGTTGGGTCCCCTCTTTTCACTTTTGGCTCTTGCCTTGTCTTTTGTTTTCTTTATTTCCTTCTTTGGGCTTTCCCTCCCATCAGGTTTGTTTTCTTTCTGCTTTTGTCTTTTATGCCTCTAGGACCTGGTCCTAGAGTTTGTTGTTCTTTCTAGAGCCAAATTCTAGACTCTGAGATTCTCTGCCACAATGTCTTCTTCTCGCAAGAAGGTATGGTCTCATGGAATCATTGAGCCTGCAGTCTAGAGGTTTGCTTATTCTGGAGTTTGCGGAGAAAATGGGTAACTTGATTTTACCTTGGGTATAAATAGAAATTACATGTCACTTTTACAGTTACCGTGAAAAAAAAATTGTGCATTTAGAGTGATTCTTAGGTGACTAAACTTTAATTAAGTTGTGAATTACTCTGTGCTTAGTGGGTTATTCCCAGTTGATTTGAGGTGTCTCTTCGTGATCGTTTGAAGGCCAAACATGTTACAGGAGTGCTCTTGGTGTGCTTCTTCCCTACTGTTCTTTGCACTTCCAGGTAGGTTCTCTGGTTCCTGCTGTGTGTGTGATTTTTGTACCTATTAAGAGACACAACACTTCAATAAATCATTGCATTAGTGAAAACAATGGGTTAGAAAGCATAGCATTCACCAAAATCGATCTATTGCTTCCTATGTAGGAGGAGTATGAAAAAGGACATAATAGCCCTCAGCTTATGTATATACCAGTGAAAAATACAACCTAAGAACAGAAGATTCAAATGAAAAGTAATCTAAATGATTCAAAAACATGCATGCTAGCTCTAGAGATGGAGAGTATAACAATATAACATAGATTTAAGCTAGAAAGCACTATGAAAGTCCTAAACATGAGCAATATGAGATTGCTTCCTTAATTCTCCAAATATGGACAACATAAGGATGCTATCAAATCTTCAAAATTAGGAGAATTATAATAATACAATAAAATAATTTCAATTTTAGGGCCATTTGAGCTCAAAATCCATCCTATTTATAGGAGAAATGGAGGAAGGGGAGAAGACTCTAGAAGGGCTTCCATTAATGAGGGTGTAAGACTCATTAATGAGGTATGGGTGGAAGGAATATGTAAGAGCCATTAATCCTTCATTTATGAAAGCATTAATGGGGTATGGGTGAGGTTTTAAGAAGCATGGGTGAGGGTTTAGAGTCAAGCCTGACAAGGTGGACTTGAGGAAAGGAATCTTGAGATTCCTTTACTTTCTCAAGTGCATGGAGTTGTTAATCATTCCTTAATGGAACGTGACAACATTAGGGGTAGCTTAGGATTAAAATTAGGGCCTAAGGGATGTGATTAAGGAGATAGAGATAGGAGGAGAGAGAATGAGTGGAGGGGGATTAGCTAATTAGGGTAAATTAGCTAATTATATAGTCAGAAAATGGAAGCACTTCCATTGTAGACATGTTTAGCCTTCTGAGTAAGTGGTTTGGGGTCATGAAAAGTGCCTTGAGTGGGTTCCTGATCTTGACATGGCTTCCCCCCTGTTCTGTCCATCTTTCCACTCCTGTTTAGCCTGATTTCTACATTCTGAACTGCAGACTGGTGATTTTGGGCTTCAGGGTCAGGGTCGACCTTTTAGGTCTATGTCAACCTTGACCCTAACCTAGGTCAGGGTTGACCTCAACCCTGACCTAGGTCAAGGTTTACCTCAACCCTAACCTAGGTCAAGGTCGACCTCGACCCTGACCCAGTGTTCAGATCCCGGGGTCTCATAGTTTTTGGAGGTCAGCCTTTGCAAAAAGTATTTCCCACTTCTGGGTCGGCTGTTTCAGGTTTTGAAGTGTCGATTCCTAAATTATATTTAAGATAGGTCCTCTCCTAGGGGTAAAGGCTTTAATGAGAATTTAATCCTACTATGTAGGCCTCCTTAGAAGATTGTGCCCTAATTTCATATAAAAGGGAAGCTTTCTCTCTCATTTTCTCTAAGTCCTCTATTGAAGCATTACGAACAATAACTATCATCAAGCAAAATATCTTCAAGGGTGATTCAAGAAAGCTAAGGAGAAAGATTTCAAAGAAAGCATTCATCCATTCAAGTATCCATTTTCATGAAGGAGATCCATTGGAGGTGATTGAAGGATTTAAGCTACATAGTGCCCTTTTGGTGATCTCTCCATCCACCTTCTTCCAAGCCTATTCCAAATTCAAGAACCCATTCAAGACTTGGTGTTGGAGATCCACAAGAAAGAGATTGAAGACATCCTACCTTCCTAGATTCTACATTTTGAAGCATACTTGTGGATTCAAGGATTCGAATCCACCACAAGGACTTTTTCAAGCAAGGTGAATTTATTCATTTACTTTGTCCATTTCTACAATTTCAATTACATATATTTGAGGTTAATTCCAAAACTAGGGTTTGACCAAGGCAAACCCCTCCCCCACAACAAACAATCCCGTTTTTCTTGTAGGTATAGGTTCAGAATAGTTGATTTGAGACCAGATCTGGATACCCTTTTCGGCTTTCTTTCAGACTGTGCAAACAGATTTTCTGTCAGACCTGTGCAGGTCAGGGTTGACATTATTGGGTCAGGGTTGACATTTGTTGGTCAAGGTCAACATTATTGGGTCAGGTGAGAGGAACCTCCTTACAGCAATATGGTGAGAATGCACAAAATCACAGAATGTAGAGCAATAGCAGAATGCAAAATGAATCTATTGATCGCGGGCCACTTCGAGGGGGTAACCTCCTTTGAGCAAGCTCAATACAATAAATTCGTCGGTATCCAGCAAAGGCCTCAACCTACTCTTATA
>MU224082.1:791523-804296 GCA_018584345.1 Thuja plicata
ATGACTCGGTGACTACCGTCTGCTCGGTAACTGCTGTTCTTCTCATATGCTCGGTGACTGCCTTACTGCTCGGTTTGAACTGTTTGATCGGTGAGCTTTACTGAATGCTTGGTATAGGCTGTGGGCTAAGTGATGAGCTCGGTAAGCATTCAAAACCGAATAAGTGTTTTCACTAAGTGCATTCACTGATGCCAAATGTATCATTATTCCAACATTATGTTTTCATAGTTTGATGTCAATGTAGTCATTAACTTGTCCATTATGTCTTCTTCTGAAATTTCTCCTCCATTGTTTCTAATTCCAGATACTGCTTCATTTATCCTCTGATTATAAGCTCTAATATTTTCTTTAGGTAACATTTCAAGACTATTATATTTCTTTTTCCATGTCTTTCTACACACATTCTTTGCTTGGATGTCTCCTTCAAACATATCTTCCAAATACTTCCGTATGGTATAAGCTCGATCAAATTTCTTGATCTTAGAAAATTCACTATCTAATAGGGCACTAATAAGGGCTTCTTTGTCAATAGCATCTGCTATGAATACCTCCTTCTATTTGTTTGTAGCATCATCCTTTGCAAGGTCTTTTAAAGATGGAATATCAACTTCTTGTGTAGCAATCTCAAAGATCTCAAAGCCAACACATTGTAGATGTGTTATCATTTTGTTCTTCCAATCCAGATAGTTCTCTCAATAGAACTTAGGACTCTCTTTTTTGAAGTATGCCATCTGATCTACCTTAATCTATTAGGCTTTCTCTCCAAGGCACTTGGCTCTGATACCAATTGTTAGAATACTTCAGGGATAACTGGGAGGGGGGGTGAATTAGTTATCAGCAGCTTTATCTTTCTCTTATGCTTATTAATCCAGATTGATTCAAAGTAAATGCACATTAAGATAACACATTACACAACACATAATTTGATTATGGGGAAACCAAATGGTAAAAACCCCGGTGGGAATTAGCACCCACAAAGAACTATACTAGTTTATAGTAATCCCTGTTAAAAGATCATTCAACGCTGTTAGGAGTTGTTCATTATAATGTAGTAGTATAGTGACATGGTTAAGGGTCTAAACCTGTTAGGAGTCTTTTACAATAACCCTATTAGGGGTGGTGGACTCACTATCCAAGGACTCACTGTTTAAGTGGTGAAGGCTACAACCTTCTGATTATTTGATACACAGAGTATCAACAAGGTGAACTGTTGTTTGTGACACTGCTTGTCTAATCATTTCCTTTTGTGTGCCGATGCTTTAACCTCTTATAAAGCACTACAAAAATCTTCTCTATGTTCTAAAAGCTTCTACTTCAATATCTATATTATCAACATATGATAAATATAGCTCTACTATTTTAACACTCTGTACTATTTTTCTTATCTTTGGCTTTTGCAACTCTTCTTATCACAAATGACCTTCTATAAGTACATTATCAAAGTATGAGATCATGAGACCTATAAGACAAATCTTCATAACATCCTTGTTGGCTCTACTAAGGGTGCAAGCATAATTACAACTACGCAAGTATAAACTGAATAGACGCGTCGCTTCACTAAGTCGGTTTCACCAATTTAACTATAACTTTGCAATCTTCTTGAAACATGTTTGGCACCTTTGGATTAATATCACCAACTCATAAATAATCATGAATATAAACATGCATATCCTGAAGATAGGTGCAACTCAAGAATACATCACATATGTCAGCCTTAAACCATTATAATCCCATAATTGTAACCAGCAATAACAGAATTACATATCTTTACTGAAACCTCATATCTGGGTCTGCATGTATGAACATAGCATAATAAACATGTCAACAACATGTATCTATCCATGCAAGTCTTCATGTCATCATATGGATAAGTACATATAGAAGTACTGCTGTGTATTATATGTTGTCATCAATGACAAACATACAATCAATCAACTGTTCATAATCAAATCTCCAACAGTACTTGTTTATTCATATGTCAAACACATGAGAGATTCATCAATCAAAAAATTGTAATACAAGCAATATGGTTTTTCGTATCTGTGCATGGATAGGATAATCCTTTCTTGTTTTGCAATCAAATATAGCCTTGTAGGAACTTTGTTAATGTAAATGTCATGTCTGGATATGTGATGTTTGAAAACACACACTTGTTTTGAAAAGTGACATCGTTTTGCACGTATCAAGAAACATTGTGTTTGTGAGGAAAACCATCCTAGAGAAACCTAGAAACCACAACTTACCATGCCAAAAAATATTCCCCCAGTGTAGAATGACTTATTCCTAAGACGTAAATGTATACAAATCCCAAGCGAGGATAAGATAGCTATTTAGGAAATGAAGTCAGCATATGAGCACAGGTAAAATTATGAAGGCCTAGTATCAGTAGTGCATTGATAGATAAAGCGCAGAACACAAGTGATGTCTGATTGCCAGGTTTTCACCACTTGGAAAGATCTTTTTCTTTCTTTTTTCTACCAAGATGCTTTTTTTACCAGGTGCTCATTAAGGCGCTTTTCTCTTTTTCAATTTTTTTTGCTATTTTTTTATTTTTTTGAATGTTTTTGTAGTATAAAGGTGCCTGTTTGCCAGGTTTTCACCAAGGATACCCTTTTTATAGGACCTTTTTCCACTATTTTTGGATTTCTTTAGGATCAATTTTCTGAATGTTTTTGGTATTTTGCAAGAACTTTTTGCTGTACAGGCTCTGCTAGCCAAACATCAAGCATAGAACCGCTTCAAATTTAGACTGTTGATAGGATCTGGAAGAATGTCTCCTTTAGTTGTAGCTTGTTGATAGGCTCTAGTCCCAAGATTAGCAGTGATAACATAAGGTCCTAGATAGTTAGGTTCAAATTTTCCTTTTTGTTCCCTATTCGGCTGGTTCTTAGGATTCTCCTTTATGATGAGATCTCCTACTTCAAATTTGTATGGTTTGACCTTCTTGTTGTAGCCTTTGGACATACAATATTGATACACTTTGAGGTGATTGAATGCCTATTGTCTGCGTTCATCTAGTAGGTCTAGAGAATTCACCCTATCTATGTGGTACTTTCTCATCAATAACAAGACCTTGTAAAGATATTCACAAAGATGGGATTTCAACCTCAATGGGTAGTACTGCTTCAGCGCCATAGACTAGAGAAAATGGTGTGGCTCTAGTTTGTGTTCTTATGCTTGTTTTGTAGGCCCACAGTTTTAGATTTAGTTGTCGATGCCAGTCTCTACCAGACTTGCTCACAGTTCTATGTAGAATCTTGAGAATATTCTTGTTGGATGCCTCAGCCTGTCCATTACCTTGAGGATAATAGATTGAGGAGCAATGTTGAGTGATATGGAGCTGTTCACAAAGGTCATCATTGTCTTGATTTTTAAATTGGCCACCATTGTCTGTTACAATTGAAGAGGGTATCCCATATCTACAAATAATGTAGTTTAGAATGAACATAGCCACCTGTTTGCCAGTGGCTTTGATTAGTGACATGACGTCGGCCCACTTTATGAAATACTTAGTGGCCGTAGTGATGAACTTGTGTCCATTTGAGGAATTGGGATATATTTTTCCAACCAAGTCAAAGGCCCATTGTTGAAATGGCCAATGTGTTATGAAAGGTATAAGTTCTCTGGTAGGAGCATGGATAAGATTTCCATGTGTCTGGCATTTAAGAAATGCTTTTGAAAAATGAATAGCATCTTTTTCCATGGTAGGCCAGTAATAGCCTACTCTGACCAGTTTCTTGGCTAATGAAAAGTCATTCAAGTGTGATCCACATACACCCTTGTGGACTTCTTTTAATGCTAGATCAGACTCTTCAAGTTCTAAACACCGAAGAAGTGTACCATCAAGACCGCATCAATATAAGTTGTTAGTTATGAGGACATAACATGATGCTATCCTAATCAGGGATCTTTTCTTATTTCTAGATAGATTGGCGGGAATGGTTTGGTTAGAAAGGTAAGCAATGATATTAGCATACCGGGACTAATCTGGGGTATTCAAGGCACATATTACCTAGTATTGAGGGGTATCAAAGGCAGGATAGGATATTTCTTCCACCAAGAAGTTATAGAAAAATTTATGTTCTTCCAATTGTAACATGGACGCCAAGGTAGCCATAGCGTCCGCAGCTTTGTTCTCTGATCTTGGTATCTGCTAAAAGGTGACGAAGACAAAGTACTTCTTCAGGTCATCAACTAGTTTCTTATAGGGCATCAACTTCTCATCTTTTGTTTGATACTCCCCATTGACTTGATTGATAATTAGTTGGGAGTCACCATACATGTGTAACTCTATGATCTTCCATTCCATTGCAATCTTGAGGTTGTTGACCAATGCTTCATATTTTGAGATATTTTTGGTGCATGGAAACATCAATTTGTAAGATATGGGAATCTTGTATCCTTGAGGAGTTATAAATATGACCCTGGCTCCAGAGCCTTGTTGAGTGAATGAACCGTCAAAGTACATCTTCCACAGATATTTAGTTAGATGCATGATTGCTTCATCGGGGAATTCAATTAGAAAAGGTGCATCATCCTGGAGTGGTGACTCAACCAATTGATCTACAAGGACCTATCCTTTGATAGCTCTTCATTCTACATATTCAATGTCAAACTCACTTAGAATCAAGACCCATTTTGCCAAACATCCTATTAATGTTGTTCTATTCAAGAGGTACTTTAGAGGATCAATCTTAGCAATGAGCTTTACTGTATGAGAGAGCATGTAGTGCCTCAATTTTTGTGATACAAAGATTACTGCTAAGCATGCTTTTTCAATAATGCTATAATTGAGCTCATAGGTGACCAGTGTTCTACTAATGTAGTAGATAGCTCTTTCTTTCTTGGTTTCATCCTCTTGTGCCAGTAATACTCCTAGGGATGTAGTTGTAGCTGAAATGTATAGGAGTAGGGGCTTTCCATGAATAGGCACCATAAGAATAGGAGGAGTAGCTAGGTATCCCTTCAATTCTCTAAAGTTTTCTTCATAGTGTTCATCCCATTTGAAGGTAACCCCTTTATGTAGTAAATTAGTAAAGGGTTGGGCCCTATCGGCAAGTTGGGACATGAATCTCCTGATGGACTAGAGTCTCCCTTGTACCATCCTCATTAGACTGATGTTACGTGGAGGATCCATCTCTAGTATAGCTTTAACTTTAGTAGGGTCTACATCAATTCCTTTCACTGAAACAATGAATCCTAGGAGTTTTCCTAATTGGACCCCAAAGGCACATTTCTTTGGGTTGAGCCTGAGCTGAAACTACTCCATTCGATCTAATATTTTTCTTAGGTCAACAATGTGAGTACCTCTTTCCTTGGATTTAGCTAATGTGTCATCCACATAGTCCTCCATGTTCTTGTGCATCATGTCATGGAATATTATTGTCATGGCTCTTTGATATGTTTCTCCAGCATTCTTTAACCCAAAAGGCATGAAATTCTAGCAAAAGGTGCCCCATGCGCATGTAAATGTCATTTTCTCTTGATCCTCATGGGCGATCTTGATTTGATTATAGCCCGAGAATCCATCCATTAATGAATACATTTGGAAGCCTGCTGTAAGATCTATGATCATGTCAATGTTTGGTAGAGGGAAGTCATCCTTCAGACATGCTTTGTTCAAGTCTCTGAAGTCAGTACAGATCCTAATGGATTTATCAGTTTTAGATATGGGGACCACATTGGAGATCCATCCTACATAGGCAATGACCCTGATAAATCCAAACTTTAACAACTTCTCTAGTTCTGCTTTTACCAATAATGCAACATGAGGATGCATCTTTCTAATTTTTTGTTTCACGGGCTTGATCCCGGGAGCTATAGATAAGTGACATATGATTAGATTAGGATCTAGCCCTGGCATATCCATATAGGACCATGCAAATTTAATCTTCTACTCCTTCAGGAACTCTGTGAAGTGTGTCTTCTCTTCTTCTGAAATATTGTGCAAGGTGGACTATTTGAGGATTTTCAACACTGCCCAAATTTACTGGTTGTGTTGGTTCAATCTGTACCAAAAATCTTTCCTGAAAGTGTTCAGGGAGGATATCAAGAGTCTCATCCTTTGGCACCTCAGAGAGGTTTTCACCATTGGATACATATTTTCTCTTTACTATTTTGGGATCTGATACTGCCACAGAGTGGTTTTCACCATCAGTCTACCTTTTCTTTTTATTTTTTAGTTTTTGACTAAGAAACTTGATATCCTCCTGTGACATGTTCTCGCTCTTTGCTTTGATGGAAGAAGGGTAAGGTTCACAGGAATTGAGATAACAAGCTAGGGAGTGGTCATTATAAAATTCAAGGATAGGAGTAGGACCTATTTTAGTCCAATCAATTAGTTCTGGAAGTACCAATGTTAGGGAATCAGACTCTAGGAAGGACAACATCGTGTTAGCATCAAGACCATTAACCAACATGAAGAGATTTGTTAAGTTAATTTCTTCAATATTTAGATCAATAAGAGTGAGATCATCATTAAAAGGGTCATTGTTAGTCATATGTGCACCAAACTTGAGTGACTCATCAGTAGAAATCTCATCATCATCTCTCTGTAAAAGGAGGCTTCTTGCTTGTAGCCTATGATATTATTCTAGACTTATGTATTCACCAGTTTCTCTATCAATGATCGGGGGAAGGAAATCTTCTTCTACTTCAGGAGGATCAGTATCATTGAGAGGAGTGTCAAATTGTTTATGAGGAGCTGAGGAAGCCACAAACATGTGAATTTTATCTATTTCAATATCTTCAGTGGCAACAGATAGCTCTTCCCATTCATAGTCATGAGAGTCTGTGACATAATCATCAGATCTGTTTAAATATTCAGCAATAGTTATCTGATGTACCCGGTTAGCTTCTTGTAGATCAAATTAGGGTAGATCTAGGACATGTGAAATTGAGACCAATTTCCCCCAATTAGGATGTAGATTCTATTGTCGGGGTGTCTCTTGAGTAATTGTTGCTATGGTGTCTCCTACCTCTTGAATGGGAGGTTGTGCTAGCAAAGGAGTGTGAAGATCTTTTGGTACCTCAAAGATGGGTACATAGCATTCTCCTTGATAGTTGGGGTCATGTGCACCAACATGTAACAATCTCTCATGGGACCATTGCTCTAGCTCATTTGTTTCATCACTCCCTTTATCTGAGTGTGGTCTATCTTTTGAAGCAGGTTCATTAGTTTTAGCATTAAAACCAAGTCCTGTCTTATCTCTGGTATTCTGGAACTCCATGGGTATAGGTTCAACAAGCCCTCATCCTATGTCATTTAGAGGTCCTTTTCCTTTGTAACCCATTTGTGTGAGGAAATCATATCCCTTTCCATATTGTTCTGGGGATATCTTCACATGTTTGATTTTAGCCTCCACTGGTTCTCCTTTGTAAAGCCAGTCCAAGACTACCTATTCTTCTATGTTATCTGAAGAATATGTGGATGCCTTTACCATGCTAGTTTCTTTGTGTACTTCTATCTCCTTGGATGCTATAGGTGTGAATCTTGAGGAAGGTTTTCCATAGGATCTTGGTGACACCGAAAGTTCTGTCAATGAAGGAGTCAGGTCCAGTTTGTACTCTCCCATACCTTGTTCTTCAAGTTTCAAGGTTTTTCTAAAACTCTTCATAACCATGTCTTTGGTAGTTTCAGGAGCAACTGTATCCATAGATTCTTTGTTGTGTGGGATCATGCTATGTTCTTTGATATTGTTGCAAGTGTAGTTAGCATCTGTGGGAATCATCACTTCCACCCCATTATGTGGGAATTTTATGCATTGGTGGTAAGTGGATGGTACAACTTGCATCTCATGAATCCATGGTCTCCCTAGTAGGATATTGTAGGCTAATGGTAGATCCATAACTTGACATATGATGTTCCTCTCAATCAGTCTGACTCTGATAGCTAGAACAATAAGACCTTTGGCAGATCTTTCTTCTTCACATAAGCTTTGATGGTTATCTTTGTTCTAGAGTCAATTGTTTGTTCTAAGAGACCCAGTTTCTTGATTAGATCAAATGTACAAATATTCAATCCTGTGCCTCCATCTCTCAACACGTGTCTAACACAAAATTTATGAATTAGGACTTCAATATGGAGAGGTTGATTATGTGGATGTGTCAATGACTTATCATCCTCTTCAAAAAAGGAGAGGTAATGTGGTGTTGAGATGTGATTGACCATCGCTTGGAATTTGTCTATATCAATATCCTTTAGGACGTTAGCAGCATGTAAATCTTGTTCTAGGATTTCCCTATGCACTGTAGATATCTTGAGAAACTCAAAAATGGAAATTTTGGCAGAGGTTCGTTGCAATTGGTCTACCAAGTCATATTTTCCTCCAGGAATAGTAACCACGTGTTTTGTTGCTGGTTTAGGAATAGTAATGATAGGAACCTTAGACATAGATATAGGTTTTGGAGGTCCTTTGATCATGACCTGTGCTTGGCTCCATGTTACATCATTTGAGTGGAATGAGACACCTTTTATTGTGACCACAATGATGGATTTGATTTTAATGTCAAGCATATTGATCACATTATCATTCTTGGAATAGGTGTAGTTTACCTCATTACTCTTCCCTTTAGAGGTTTCTCCTTGATCATAATTAGGAAAGGGTTTGTTGAATGCCATATGATCCTCATTGGTAGTGTGTCCATCTACTTTAATCTTGAGGAAATTATTAGTCTTGTGGCCCTTATTTTTATGGAAGACACAATAGGAATTATCATCCCACCATCTGGGTTTGACCATTGGTTCCCATGGTTTGGAATCTGGGATTGTGAGAACTTTGTTATCCAATAGTTTTTTCAAGACGGTCTCAAGAGGTTCTCCCAAAGGAGTGAATGTTCTATGAGGTTTGGAAGTCCATGATCATCCCTTGTCATTATCATTGTTTGCCTTGGGTATGGGAGTTGTTACCTTGTAATCCTTGCTTGCTTGCATACTATTGGTTAGATTGAATACTTCAGGTTTAGAACCAACATTGGATGTGTCTACTACACCATCATTGACAAAAATTTTGTTTTTCTTCCACCATTTAGGCTTGGAGTTGGAGTTGTTTGATTTTTTTTCACCTTGAAGAGTGATATCCCCTATTTTGACCATGACTTCCTCAATAGGGAGGGCATTCTTAATCAGTCTTTCGAAGCTTGGTGAGTCTTGAATTTGTAAATCGTAGTTCAATTCAAGCACTAGATTATTAATGAAGATCTCCATCTTCTTTGTTTCAGGAATGGCCCTCAAATATCATGCAAAGATCTTCCTCCACCTTTGTAGGAAGTGTGTAAATGATTCACCAGTTCTTTGTTTGATATTACATAGATCCATTATAGTCATATCATGTTGGATGTTGTAGGAGTAATGTTGGATGAATCATTGGATTAACTCCTTGAATGTTTTGACCTTAGGGTTCAGTTTTGAGAACCACTCCATCGCATTACCTTCTAGACTTCCTGGAAATAGTTGCATGAGATATGTAGGTTCATGCATGTATTCTATTCTTAGAGCATAGAATTTCCTCACATGGTCATGTGGGTAAGTTTCTCCCATGTACTTGTCATACTTTGGTCTTGCCACATTAGGAGGAAATGGGATCATAGTGATACTCTTATCAAAAGGAAATGGACAAATGGCATCCAAAGAGTATTGTGTTTTGGGCTTCTCTTTCTCCTATTTGAGGTTTGTGAGCTCTGTTTGCATTAAATTGAGTTGCTTGGTGAGGATAGAGATAGGATTTGGTACCTCCTTTTCTTTGAGTTTTTCCACATCATAATCCTTGGGTAATTTGACACATGTAGATGCTAGATGGAGGAAGTAATTTTCTTTATCGTCATAAATTATCTGATCTAATATCTTGTGGAATCTCTTACTCTGTTTGAGTTTTTCATACTCATCTTTAGGGATCTCCCCTTCACTGTCTGATCCAAATGGGCCATGTTCAAATTTGGATCCTTCCTCCTCATCTGTATCTCCAAGATTTTGGTGTTTTCCATCGTTATACTCCTCAAAAGCCTCACTCCATCTGCGAGTGTCGCTATCCATTTGTGGAGAGTCTAGATTAAGTAGGGAACTGTGAGATGTTTCTCTTGGAAAGCATGTTGATTTAGGAGGTACTTTCGATCCTTTAGATGTGTACTTGTTGTGACTTGTGTTAACCATGTGTTATGTCTCAACTTTCATCAATGTTTCCCAATAGTGTCAGGTAGAGTCTCAAATCATTCAAGTGAGTGTGTCTAGGTAGAAGTAACTATTTGTTGTTGGTGGATGTAAATTATTCCAGCGTCAGAGGGTTAGAATGCCCTAATAGTGAGTTGGGAGCCAAGTTGTTGTAAAAAGTGGGTAGACCACACATATTAAGACAAATTACAAGAGTTTGACGGGACATGCAAGGTAGATGTCTAATTTTTTTTTTGATATAGCCACAGTGAGACCAAAAGAAGCAATAAGGACAGGCTAAAGAGTCAAATGGGGATCCAAAATAAACTATCTTCCTCTAAGAGGCAATGATGCAAGTTCCCACTCTTCAAAAGTTGTCAGTTTTGTTTTGAAAGTGCGAGAAGTTTGAAGATCGCATTTTTGAAATTTTTCAATGATTGAAAAACACATGTAGACCAAGGTTTGAATTTTGTTGCTTGTTTGAAGAGTTTATCTTTTTAGTGATTTTGCAAGCACTTCAAACAGATTTGCATAGTTAGGAGGGTGAAACAGACACTCATTTTTTTCCTATTCTCTAGGTGGAGGATGAAAATCTTTGCTTGTTGACTCAGGTACACACTCAAATGCTAATCAAAATACAACCATCACCAAGCACACAATGGCTCCAGTCATGATGTTGTATTAGCTGACTCTAAATGAAAGTGAGGGAACAATATGATTAGTGTCTTGGGGAAATTACTTTTTGCCCTGCACAAAGATTATCACCCTTTCGGGGGTGAATCAGGAATTCTTTTAGTTGAAGTTGTTGTAGCTTATTGGGTAGTCTTGCAAGAAAGATTCAACCGGCTCCACTCTACACACACAAGCATGTTCAAGGAATGATGTCAAAATTCTATGAACAAAACTGATTCTATCTTCCAAGGATTTAGCCTACGAGGAAGCAATTATTTATAGTGAGTTGGAAGGGTTGGCGTAAAACCTCTCCTCACTTGGGTCATTCCTAGGAGATTATTTCCTTAACCGGCAGGCCCTCTACTGTTAAAATAAACGTACAAAGGATTGGTGAGCTTAGGATCTCTAGATTTCTGATTCTTTGAAAGAAGAAGAGAATACTCTCCTAATCCATGTTGTTTTCTCTCAAAACACGCAAAACAATGTTCATTCCTTCAAGCTATGTTGAGCTTGATTTAAAATTTTCCTATTTTAAGAAAAATAGGATGCTTGAAGGTAAATTTTTCCTTGTTCAATTAGCCACAAGATTTAGTGAGTTTGCTTGTTCAATTTCTGTGTCCCAAATGAATTATACAGTTGAACTTGTTCTTTGCTCCATAAGATTTAATGATTTGTATTGTTCATTTACTGATCCCAGAATTAGACTATGAGGTTTTCTTTGTTTAATTACTCCAAATTCTTTTCAAATCATAAATTGACTTGTGAGTTTCTGATTTTCCTTAAAAAATGAAAAGAGCATATTCCTCTGGTCAATTTAGTATAAGATTGGAAAGTGTTTTTAGTTTTGAAAGCATAAGAAAAGAATATAAATCAACATAATGGATTAGCAACCTGTAAAACCACAAGTTAGTATCTTATTTTCTTTTTCTTAGCTCTGACAGCAATCTGCAAACACAAGTTAGGCTAAGAATGGGGTCAAAATCATGAAAACAATCACATTAGCAAGTTAGAAATCAAATTTGCAAATGTTAGAACCTTGTATTTCTGCCCCCTAGACGACAGATGATATTTTAGAAACCCAAAATGATAAACCTTGAAAATGCTAAAAGATTGACCCCAGACAATAAAACATACCTAGGATGATATTCCTTTTACGTGAAATGATATTTCATACAAAAAATGCGAAAATAATTACCAAAAATAATTTCAAGGTCAATTTTTACCTTCTAGAAGTGCAACGGCAGACGATATTAAAACTCTCAGAAATGATAAGTTGCTCCCGAAAATGATAAAATATTTATTGGAGATGATAATTTTCTCTCGAAAATTATAAAAGAATGACCCAAAATGATAAGTTGCTCCCAAAAATGATAAACTGCCTGCAAATTTTGAAAATGTTAAGGGTAAAGACCAAAATTTGATGAAATTTTGAGCAATCTTGCCCCGCGGTGGGCACCAGATATGGTGTGTGTGATTTTGTACCTATTAAGAGACATAACACTTCAATAAATCATTGCATTAGTGAAAACAAGGGGTTAGCAAACATAGCATTCACCAAAATTGATCTATTGCTTCCTATGTAGGAGGAGTATGAAAAATGACATAATAGCCCTCAGATTATGCATATTCCAGTGACAAATACAACCTAAGAACAGAAGATTCAAATGAAAAGTAATCTAAATGATTCAAAAACATGCATGCTATCTCTAGAGATGGAGATTACAACAATATAACAAATATTTAAGTTAGAAAGCACTATGAAAGTCCTAAACATGAGCAATATGAGATTGCTTCCTTAATTCTCCAAATATGGGCAGCATAAGGATGCTATCAACTCTTCAAAATTAGGAGCATTATAACAATACAATAAAAGACTTTCAATTTTAGGGCCATTTGAGCTCAAAATCCATCCTATTTATAGGAGAAATGGAGGAAGGGGAGAAGACTCTAGAAGGGC
>MU224082.1:804364-841771 GCA_018584345.1 Thuja plicata
GGGTTTAGAGTCAAGCCTGACAAGGTGGACTTGAGGAAAGGAATCTTGAGATTCCTTTACTTTCTCAAGTGGGTGGAGTTGTTAATCATTCCTTAATGGAATGTGACAACATTAAGGGTAGCTTAGGATTAAGATTAGGGCCTAAGGGATGTGATTAAGGAGATAGATATTGTAGGAGAGAGAATGAGTGGAGGGGGGATTATCTAATTAGGGTTAATTAGCTAATTAAGAAGAATTAGCATGTGAGAAGGGGTTGGCATGAGTTTGAACTCATTGTTGGGTAGTTGAGATTGGTTAAGTCTGAAGGAATATTAATAAAATGAATTGTTGTAATAACATATTCATTTAATAATAGGGATTTTAATTAATCATTTAAGCTTTTGATTTTCTTTGTAATAATTAATTAGGACTATAGCCAAATTGAATCAATTTAGGCTAGGGGTTTGATTTTGCAAGTGATGAGGTATGAATAGGATTTCATTTAATTCTCTTTAAATTAATTACCTTATCCAGGTATGATTTGAATTAATTGAATTGAATTGATTTGATTTGAATTGGCTAAAGTGATTAATGAAAATTAGTAATTAGATCACTTAGGAGATTAAATCTGATTCGAAGGAATTATGCCAAGCAGTAACAAGGTCATTTGGACATAATTGGAGGTATGATCACACTTTGGGAAAATAGGGTCTATAGTCAGAATAGACCAAATCTAGGTGGTTACACCTACCTTTGTTCTTTTTGGTTTTGGTTTTCGCTTTGTTCTTCCTGGTTTTTCATGTTTCACTTCTGGTTCACCTCCCGTTGGTGGGTTGGCTCTGCTAGAGGGTCATCTGCCCTATGCGCAGTTGAAGATTAATGTACGTTATGTTGTCTTAGGTTAGTTCGTGTGTATATGTAAATGTTGTTTAAATCTATAAAATTATTGTAAATACAATATTTTTGGTGTGTATATCTTTCAGCCTTTAGTCCTCTGTGAATCCCTATATATATCCAATGTATATCCTTCCAGTTTTGGGTCAAGCTCGCCATGCTCTTGTCTAGTTTCCTAAATTTACAAGGTCACCCACACAGCGGAATACCACCTAGTTGGAACTCGGCTCTCGGTTGGTTTCCACCATGGTGGTTTCTCTCTCCACCATCAGGTCAGTCTTTATGGCACATTTATTTCCCATGCACCTTTTTAAGATCCACCAAGTGGCTTTCATCTTGTGTGTGTTTGGATAGTTGGCATCATTGTCACCTTAACTCCCATTTATTTCATGGCCATGTGATGCCCACATAGGCCTGACAACTCACCTTCCGATCATGTCTCCCAATGGTTAGTTTTTCAAACTCTAGGTCCCACGTCATCGCCCAACCTATATCTTACTTCCATCAAGTATGCTGAAACCCCTGGGCTCGAATAATTGTTGAATTCCCAAGTCAACATCCTATGAATATATTTTTGGGTTTTGACCTAAACTAACTTTGCAGGTGAAGTGTGTAGTGTGGTGGTAAGTTCTCCAGAATCTGAAGTAGCATCTTTTGTTTATCTTATGAAAATTTTGACGGTCACCTTACCTTGTAGGTTTTCAAACATCACAATTTCACTATGTCAAAAGCTTCTGCATCCTCACCATCTGGGAGTCCAGATCTCCCTACCATGGCAGTCACCAGGGAATCTGTCAAATCTAAGATTGAAAGAGCCCTAGAAAAGCTTCCCCTCATCATGAAATATTTGAAGGAAAATATTATTACAGGGTCAAAGATCGAATCAAAGGTCTATTTGATCACCGACACCAGCATCAGAATGTGGGCAGAGATGCATGCCCTCGTCAAAATGATGTTCATCTAGTGAATGACTAGGGACCAATTGGCCATCAATGTTGGGGAATCTATGATTTTGAAGGCCGCTTGCTTTTCATGTTCCGTGCAATCCCCAGAACTTATTCTCAACCTTGCAGCGCATTACAACTCCTCTATCTAGGCCATCATGCTCGTCACCCTGGTCCCGACCAGATATCCTACACCCATGGTCTCCCTCGATGCTGCAACTTTTTGGGTAGGTTTAGGGATTCTCTAGTTTGACGAAGTAGCCGTTGTTACCCAATTTGATGCCTTGGCACAATTTCAGCAGCTGGAGGTTATGGCCTAACAATATCTAAATAAAAAATGGCTGAAGACCCCAAAGAAGGATTCCAAAAGAATGAAGTGATAAATTCCCAAATCCAAATTCAAGGAAATCATCTACATGGGGATCATAGCATTATATAGGATTTTTGGGCAACCCCATGACCAAGAATTCTTAGGATGGATGTATTACTTCCTACTCAGCATCTCCACCAGTGAACAATATCTTGATTGGGCCGCCATCATTTTAAACCACGTGGACTTGTAGCTCCTTCAGGTGGCCCAGACCTCAAAATTTTATATGACATCCTATGTTATCTGGGCCTTAGCACAACAACACCCAATCACAAATGAGCTACTCACATTGGGTGTAGTTGGGGTTGGCCTAGGGCAAAAGGCTCCCTGGGATTATTTCCCACAAATCCAATGGGAGGCTAGTTTCCTCAGCTTCTGCCGAGTGAACAATGCCTTCATTTACTACAACCTTCTCACACCTACCCGAGATGCCAGGTACTACCCCTCTAAGAAGGCAATGGATTTGGTTGGAAGTTATGGCCACTACTACATCCAGTTCTAGCAGCATACTTACATTTGGGTAACCGGCTTCTCCAAGAAACCATATTTGTTGCGCAAGCATTTTGGGAACAAAATAATTCTTTTGGAATATTGTCAGCAGATTCTAGAACTACACGCCCTCTACACTATGAAGAAGGTGACCAATGTTCCATTCCTAGTCACCTGTCAGAATTACACATGTAGTCTGACCGTAGCCAAAGAGGCAGACAATGATCTTAAAAGCCTAGGCTTAACAGAATTCTATCTAGCGCGGAAGAACTTTGATCCACTAGGTAAAATAGAAATGAAACTTCCCCGGGCATCAGAGCCCCATATATTCCACATGGAGGACTTCTGGGAAGATTTCCAATACAATTTTGAAGTCAAGAGCTGGCACTTTGTCTGAATGACGATGGGATGATGGAGAGGCTGAAGCTTCAAAAATTCCCGGATGACTTTTTAGACACTAGGTCCATAGTGGATTCTCAGTTCAAAGAGAAGGGAATAGATAAGATGACTCTCCCTCTAGTAGATTGGGATGCCCAGGAGGGGAAAAATATTGAAGGTATCATGCGTGATGTGGTCAAGTGTAGCCACACTTATTTCAAAAAGGCATGCCCATGGAGTACACACAGAGTTGGCCTGACAATGCAAAGATTGACTTCCAGGGCCAGAACCTCTTCGCAGGGAGAGGACAAAGGAAAAATAATAATGGGGACACCATCATAGACCCCATTTACAGTCCTCAAAGAAGAGAAGATACAAAAAACATTGGCAGTCTCCCAGGAGTTGAAGGACAAGCTAATCACATGGTTTGCCACCCCGGTCCTCATGACCAGGCCTGTTTTTCCTCCCTCTTCCCCTTCATTGGTGGCATTGATGGTCTGAGAAATAAGAGCCAAGATGGAAGAGGAGTAGGAACCTCTAATGGATGCATGGCCCCCTTTGGTAACCAGGAAAAAGAAAAAGAAAATTAACTCTCAACCAAGGGCAGAGTCAGACCTCGGGATGCCAAGCATCCCAAAAGTACAAATTATTTGTTCTGACTCCTCAGAGATAGAGAAATAACCTAAGGACATCCCAGAGAATCCCCCTCCCTATGATGAATTTGATGATGTATTTAGAACTGATGAATTTGGAAACTTGAAGGGGGATATTATACAGTCAGTGGGAGAAATTGCCGCATAGGACAAACTCCTGGAGCAAGAGCCTGCACAAGAGTAGGAAGCCTAGGTAGAAGAAAAGAGGGGACTATAATAGGTGGATACCTCTAAAGTCCTTCAGATACAGGTTATAGGGACTGAGGGTGGACATACATAGGATGAGAAAATGGCATCGGTTGGGGAAACCAGACCCATAGGAACAACCATGACCCCAACTATCGTGCTCCAAACACCACTCCCAAAGGTAACATTTGGGGAGGTGATCATAGTGGCCCAAATATTGAATCTTGGCCCAACACCTTCCCCACCTCTAGAGAATACACCAGTAGAAGAAGATATCCAAGAAATAGAGGCTGATGAATAGCAGTAGGAGGAGAAGAATCTCAAGGAAATGAACGATGATCCTAACATTGTCAAGGATACAGATACTGAGGTGAAAGATACAAGTAACATCGGAGTAAGTATCTTTGGTGAACTTAAGGATATAGGGAAGGAGTCAGAAATGGATCATACTGTCGAAGGGGCGCAACAAGATCCTAGAGGGAAATTGCAAGAATAGATTTTGGTCGTAAAGCAACCCCTACCACCATAATGTTTGGAGGAATCTCAAAAATAGAAGGCCCCAGTGACCCCTAAGGCCCATCTCTCCTTGGTAGAGTTGATGGTGTAGATGTAGGACCCTCCCAAGACCAAGAAAGCCCGAATAGTCCATACTCTTCAGACTGGTCTGGGCGGAGAAATAGTCACGATAATTGTGACACCTTCCCAAGGTGTAGACAAAGCAATGGCTAAGGCCAATGAGTACTCCATCACTGAGGTATCACTAGGGAAGAGAGAAAAATAGGGTGAACTCGACCTATTAAAAGAAGTGACCAAGGCAGTGGAGACCTATTATGAAAAGGAGGCCCATAAATTCAGGGTAGAAAAAGAAAAGAATGCTAATCTCATGGGGTTGCTGACGAAGCTCATGCAACCTCTTATTTTTATTCCCCCAGGTGCCTCCATGTTTGACATACTACTCCCTCAAAGTGATGTAGATGTACTAAGGGAAATGAAAATAAAATCCCAGGCAGTTGATGAGTGGGTTACAAAATAAGTGGGAAATGTCTGAAATTTCTTGGCATCCACACTCCCACACTTGTATGCGGCCAACAATACTCTACATTGGGCCAAAAATACTGTCCCCATCTAGGAGGTAGACATCAAAAATTACAAGGCATGGAAAGCCGAGATGGAAGAACTCATCGGCATCGAAGAAAAAATTGTCTCTGAGGCCAGAATTTTAGGAGAAGAGTCTTTTGAGTTTATCTAAACCCAACACTCTAGACTTGACCTCACATTGGAGGTAATCAAGCAAATGGTAAGGAATATGCATGACAAATTCCAAGATGTTCAGTATTCTTTCAATTTATACAAATCACTCATCTCCAAGGTCTCCGGAGCTGATCCTTTTAACATAGAAACATGAACTACGGAGGAATATGTTTTGAGAAAGTTTGACAAGCTGATGGAGTCTTGATAAGGATCTCCGGAGGGGATGGATGGAGAAAAAATGGCAAGGCTCACTCATATGGAGCTCCAGAGTCATGATGCAACCAAGATGGCCATAGAGTTCAAGGAAAATGTTTCAGATTTGGATAAACAATTGGAGGCGGCTAAATACCGATGGGCAAGCCTTAAGGACATAGACAAAGATGGGATCGCCCAGCTCTTGTAGAAATTCAATGATACTAAAGAACTATAAGGTTCTCTAGGGTTTAAAGAATTTTGTCAAAAGATGTATTTTTGTATTTATTCATTCTTTCAGAATGCAAGTTCCCGGATCCCAGAATTTTGGATCCCACATTTTTTGTATTCTTTAAGTGACCCATGTCCCGATTTCTAAGGTTGACCAGTCACTTTCAAGGAATTCAATAAAAGGTTTCATAAAATAGGTAACCACAATAAGGCACATTGGCTCGACATGAAGGTTCTGACAGATGGTCTTCTCAAGGCGCCGCTTCAATATTACACCTGGCGCATCAGGGATAGGATGTTGCTTTCCTATTTATAAGGCATGTAGCCTTGATCCCCAAGGGATCATATTTCTTCTACTCTCCTACCAGCTCTCCCCTTGAGGTCGATTCTTCCACTCCTCTCTTCTTGTCTTATTCCTCTAAACTGTCTGACCTTTTCCATCTTGAGGTCTTTTGTAGCATGGTGCAAGTAGTACCAACCACTAGAAAATAGTATTATTAAAATAAATTAGGTTAATTTTTAGGTCAAATGATGTGTATAAATAATATGTCCAGCCTCATTCCAATGGTCAGCAAAATTGATGATTTTTCAATCCATAGTCAATGGCATTTTAGTTTTTCCCAGTTCTTAGTTAAAGATCTCAATGCTCCTTAAATTTAAAAGCTTCCAGTAGATAGATGTTCCCTTGGAGCCACCATTGTAATATTCACCAGTGTTTGCTGGAAGATATGTTAATGAAGAAGGAAGGGTTCTATCAGTGACGTTGTTAGCATTCTAATCTCTAGTTAATGGTATTTTATGCTTTGTGTTCTTTATGTCATTTTCTCTAACACTTCAAGTAGATTAATGACCTCCTTTTCCTCCGCTATTGATTAAATATGAGCTGTTGGTTCTGTATTTCTTTAGTATTTAGTGTAGTGTGTTAGAGCATTGTCGATGTTTTGAATGTTTAGTATAACTATAAGTAGATGAAATCTTTCTAACTCTACAATATATTTTGAAGTTTATTTGTTAAGTGAATGTGCGCTTGCAGGAAACCCCACCTACTTGAATCCCTGAAGAAGATGAGTTAAGATAAATAGCTATCCCCCTCAAAAAAAATAGTCACATTTCCAAAATGAGCCACTACACTATCGAGACTCGACTCTCATATGCTTGGAGGCCTGGGGAATCTCATTTCCCTATACAACCTTTACAGGTGAAGTTGGCCAGTACCCGGTGACAACTTAGATCTCTTGGCGGACCCCGTCACAAAATCCCGTCAACAAAAAATGGTGCTAGGAGGGCATGAACTCATCCCCCTCTAAGGATTTAGATTTTACACCGCCTGAGGGTTCCCCAAGCCATAGTTTTAGGAGTGAATATTTTAGTGGGATTGGATCATTTTCACTAGCAAGATTCGAAAGAGTCCTTAGATCAACTCCCAATACTAGATGGTTTGTTAAACTTGAGCCTCCCGCTTGAAAGAAATGGACCCTGAAAGCCAAGTTAGCCACCATTGTCTGGGGATGTAGCATACCATAGAATACTCAAGTCCCCCAGATGATCCTGGGAACTAGCACTCAACCTAGTCAATGTCTAACTCCCCAAATGGCTATGGATTTTGGGAATAGTGGGTCCCTAATGGGAAATTTTTTGGGTGTAGTCAATGAGCTACCTTCACACCCAGAAAATATTTATCCCTGATATGCGCACTTAGGCTCACAAACCATAGAAGAACATCTACAGGCATACAAAGATGCCATAAACTGACACTAGATTCAACATCAAGATGTTCTGACCTATATGTTCCCTCTATCCCTGGGGCAGAATGAACTGAACTGGTACCTTAAACTGCCTACTAATTCCATCAACAGTTGGTAGGACATGGAGGATTCCTTCCTGGCTTCCTTTCACATACACATGGACCTAGCATGGTCCCATAGACAGTTCATTTCTATCAGGAAGGAACCAAATGAACTCCTTGCAGCATTCAACCACCTATTACAATGTGCCTTAAAGTGGTGCATGGGTCATTTCATCCCATCCACGGATGTAACTATCTAGACCTATCTCAATGCGATGGACTCCTTTTTTGCTACTCTCCTCTAGAGAATAACTTCCCCTAGTGACCGAGATACTTTGATGAAGGTTTTCAACCTAGCCTTGCAATTTTCCCTTGGTCTTAACAAATCCCTGGGCGGAATTGGGAAAAGCATGCCATTCAACATCATAACTGACAAAACTTCTTAAACTGGGGGATATAATCCCAATTAGGCAATGGGCACCCCTGCGATGGCCATGAATCCCCTACCACCACTGATAGACCAATAGGCCTGGTACATATACCCATCTCAGACCTAGACAGCACCTGGTCTAGAATCTTTTCCCTGGAACCAGCCGTAGCAAATGCAACAACCATAGACACAACCGGCTGGAGTTCCTTTCTTCCAATCATCTACGGCTGGGGGATTTCTACCTCAACTCTGGTGAATATTGCCGCTTTCCTAGGGAACCAACAACAACAACCATCACATTGTGACTTGAATACCCAGTTGACCTCCAAGGTTGAATCCCTCTGGTGAATATTGTCTACACTAACTTTGCACATGGGTCAACTGAAGGCGGGGTCCTTTGCACCCCATAACACAAATTTCTAGAGAAGGAATATTATCTCTGGCCTATGAACCACCAATGTTGGAGGAAGAAACTACAACAAAGGGCCTCGACCCAATCAACAAAAATGGAATAACAACGCTAGTACTAGAGGTCTGCCTCCAATCCAAAACACCAATTAGATTGGCACTAGACCATCCCATTTCACACCAGTGATAGAATTCTAGCCCATGACCAACCAGTGCAAGTTGCATGACACAGGCTCTCACAATGAGGTAAACTATGCCACGTTGGAGAAAGTCATCATGATTTCCCAGCTAGACAAACAACAAGCTTCCGATCCTATTCCCCCACAACCTCCTGTTAGGTATTTTTCTTGCATGAAACACAGTGCTTCATAAACTACTTGAACACTATACCCTTTAATACTGCTTCAAGCCAAGAAAAGCCTAATTGCTAAGGATTGAACAAAATCCTTCTTCATTTTTGAGCTCCACATATACTCAGATAGGTTTTACCTCTTTATGACGACTGATTACATAGTATATATTAATGTGGACATTGATGTGCTATTAGGAGTTATTGAGCCAACTTATGAAATATTATGCATATGATCAAGCATAACCAAATGCAAAACTTAACAAGACAAACCGCGGTTGTAAATATAGCATAAATCGGTGATACAAGGATTTTCATCCTTCTTCCTTTTAAGGAGGGATAACCTAATTGATTCACTCTCTAAGGAATCACTAAAATGGACAATATCGTACTAATATGAGTCCTTAATGAGTTTAGCTCATTTGTTCTAAGTAACAGAAGTATATTTAATTGAAATGACTTTGATATTGGATGAAGAAAAAACTGCAAACTATATCCTAGACTAGTGCCTATCCCTTGGGAAAAGAGTCAATGAAAACTTGAATCAACAAAGATAAACCAATAGAGATAATGTAGAGTGCCTTACAAACTACATGCAGCTGAGATAGAGTTCCTTACAAACTATCCTCTCATATACATACATCTGCATCAAATCTTTATCACAATGATTTTCTTTCTGAAATCATCTATGAAACTTAGTCCTCTCCTTGAAAGGAATTCATAAATAATTAGACAAACTACCTTATAGCAGGTGTATTTCAAATGCCTTACAAGTGAAACACACTAGAGCACAAACGAAATGCAAAGAGACAAAATAATATGAAAGAGGGAAAACTACACTTTATTCTATTAATGGATTATGTTTCAACACATCCATACAATAAGCCTTTAGAATATCAAAGACATAGAAGTATAACTTACAATAAAAATTCCACAAGACCAACAGGGACCTGCTTTGGGCATCTGCAGGAAAAAACCAGAACAAAGCAGAGGAAAGGAACCCTTACAACTGAGAAAAGAATAAGATATATAGAAGAGAAGAAACCCTAAAAACTATGTCTGCCAAACACCTATCCTTCTCTCAAATCTGATTTGCACTCATTCCTTCTTTTCCAAAAATCTGATCCTTCATGGTGACTCCAAAAATATGATTTTACTTGCATTCCAAGTCTTCAAAATATCTGATTGATTTAATCAATTTTTAACTCCACTTGTCTTTTTAAAATATTATTTTATCCTCATTATAACTGTTTCATTTTTCCACTGAGAAGCTTTCCAAATCTGATATTAATCTGAGAAAATCTGATTTCATTCTTTGCTGCTCAAAAAACCTTCCGGAAAGCTTTAATAAATCTGAATTTGCAAATAAAATATATGTATTTTATCTCTTCTTTCCATGCAAATCTGATTTCCATAATCTAATCTTCATTCTATCCAAATTTGTCATGCTTCTACAAAAAATCTGATGTCCTCTGTGTTGAAAATTCTTCCCAGAATGCATTTTCAAATCTTTGAAAAATAAAAAATCTGCACATAGACTATAGAAAAGACTATACAGATTTAATTTTTTATGTAAATCTGATTTTATATTCCTTTTAATATTCCATACACAAACTATAACATTTCAAATCATTTTAATCTTGAAATCTATGCATTTTCTCCCTTTATAATTCTATTTTATGCCTTTTTCTCCCAGAATCCACCAGATTTTGACACTTGTCACATGTTTATTTGCTACTCTAAACTGGCCTTTTAACTCACCTTTTAACCACAGTCATCTGGAGACTTGGAGACTACTTAGTCTCTAAGTCTCTACATCCTTTTCTTAACCTTCAATCTATTTGGAGACTTTAAGTCTCATGATCTTTTTGCTAACCATGGGCTTGTTGGGAGACTTGGAGACTACCTTTATTCTCTAAGTCTCTAAATCTTTACTTAACCACACCTTAACTGCACATTAACCATGATCAGCCTTTTGCTCATTGTCTCTAAGTCTCTGAAAAATTTCTTTAAGTCTGATTTGATTTGGAGACTTGGAGACAAGCCTTTAGTCTCTAAGTCTCTGAATAATTTTCTTGGCTTTGGAGACTTGGAGACTACTTAGACTTAACTCAACCATTAACCATGCCTCAACTATGGTTACTTTGCACAATGTAGTCTCTAAGTCTGTAGATGATTTTCTCAACCATGATTTAATCTGGAGACTTGGAGACTACCTTTAATCTCTAAGTCTCTGAATGAGCTTGATTTGACTGCACCTTGACCATACCTTGACTGCAGTTAACTTGGATAGTGTAGTCTCTAAGTCTCTGAATGATTTTTCCAACTATGGTTAGATTTGGAGACTTGGAGACTACCTTTAGTCTCTAAGTCTGTAGATGATTTTCTTGGCTTTGGAGACTTGGAGACATGGAGACTAGCCTTATGCATTTTTACTCCAAAATAATGGGGCCCACTAGAATTTCAAAATTTCAACCAAGAGACCCACCAAATGGCCTCTTGGTTCTTTCTTCAAATCATATACTAAGTGTTGGAGTATATGAATACTAAAAACTTTCATAGACTCATGCATGTGGGATATATCTCGGTGCAATTTTGAAATTTTGTTATTTCTTCCAATACTCAGAGAGCCATAACTTTTGTATTTCAACTCAGTGTTGTCTGCAATTTTTACTATAGATTTCTGGCATGGTCATTTCAAACATATCCAAAATTCAGCCCAACCCAGATCGTAGTTTGTGAGATATGACAAAAAATGTGGCTGGCTATATTCTTGCATTTTCAAAATTTCTCAATGTTTCCTCCGAGTGTTGCTCACAAATTTCCTTGTCTTCTTGCCTTTTAAAACCACCAATCTCTTACATAGGTTTGGACGTCCCTCTTTGTGGATTCACTTTGCAATTTAAAGCTTAAAACGTTTAAAAAACTCTCCCCCTTGGCTGGGCACAACATGCTCTCTATTGTCATTTGAAATATTTTTTAAATTTCTTCCACAGTCAACACACTGGAATGCCACTTTAGTCTTTGACATACCAAAATTCAATCAACTATGCAACTTTGATTACCCAACTGGCAATTACTTAAAATCAACTTTCATAATCTTGCAATTTTTCTAATTTTGCACTCAGCAAATATGCATAAATTGGATTTGGAATCAAGTTGGGAAAGTGAACAACTGAATTGGTATGAGTCTGAAACTCTTCAAATGGGTACACTTTTATGTTTTAAACATGGGGTAACATTCAATTATTTAGGGTATTCAATAGGGTACAACTTGCAAAAGCTCAAAGTAGGCTATTTAGATATCTGGACATGATAGAGAAACAAGATAGTTCTGCAGGACCAACTTTTGGGAGACTGAAAACTTATCAAATGGATTCAAAATGACTTAGGATTTAAAAAATAATCTCTCTGATATACATGTTAAACATTCCCAAAGTGGTGAACCATGAAACCTAAAAGGGTGAAAGATATTCAAAAGCAAAGTAGGCTAGTTACAACAATTTGACACTATAATCAGCATATGCAAAAAAGGACAAGTGCTCAAAACAAGACATCACTAAATGACTCAAAACTTGAATCTGATGATCTACGATGTCTTCTTCTATCTAAAAAAGAGTGATGAACACTAGATATGCATGAAAAACTTTAGAATTGTGCTTGGGCAAAAAGGCTCAAAAGTTCTCATAAGGGCCAAAATGCAAAATTTTTAACAAGGTACTCAAAAATCTTGTTGTATTTTTGAGTACCAACAGTGGCTCTGACTGAGGACGGTTAAATGAAATCTTATACCAAGAACCACATATCTCTAAACTAGCAGACCACCCCAAAACTTCAAATCAGATTTTCTCCTTTCTCTTTCCTCTTTTCACTCTTCACCTCTCAAAACTTTTCTCTCTTCTCAAAAAATGGGAAAACCTCTTACTGAAAGAAAACACACAACTGAAAGGAGAAACAACTGTACAATATTTTCAATATATACAAGAGGCCCAAAGCCCCACAACTAAGATCAACTCTTACCTCTGTCAAACACAAAGCTCTCTACCCCATGTTTCAAAAATAGGATAACAGTGCCACTCTTATCTGTCTGATCCAATCCACTGTCATCCTGTATCAACTCATCATATGAAATCAAATCTGCATACTCTTTATATGAGCTTCCATAACTATTAGGCAGATTATCATCATAAAAAATTTGTGGCATATATATGTCACATTCATTAGATAAGAACATACTTTGATATCTGTAACATTTATCATCTTTCATCTGTACACCACAACTAAAAAACTCACCATTCAACTGAAAGGAGGGATACTCAACCTCTGTCATACTACTTGGGCAAGCATCATTAGGTTCATTCACATCCATCATTTTGATATCATGCAAAATCAGAGAAGCTCGTCACCTTGGATATGATCAAACTTAGGACATGGAGCAATAACCTCTTTATCAAAAAGGAGCACCCTGTCATTTATCATCATCAAACAATTTTAAAGAAATGTGGTGGGTGGGAGGGAAAATACCAATACATTGAATGTTTTCCAATCAAACTTGAGCCACTGATTGACCATCATTTAATGGTTCAAAGCCCGACTTAGAATCAAGACAAGATTCAAAATCCACACTATTCTCTAAATTAGTTCCTAACTCCATATTTAGATTTTCCGCATCTACTGAATCTGAAAACACACTAAAAACCTCATCATCTGATAAATAAAACTAAATTTTATTGTAGCCTAATGAAGGAGTGCAAGAAGAAACAATATCACATTTGTCCAAATCAGAATGCACTGATTCATTTTCCTTATCAAAATCAATATGTGTTGGACATGAAAGTTCAAAGCTTCCATTTCCTGAATATCTAAGATACTCAAAAGATAAAATCTCTGTAATTTGTTCACTGTGAAGGGAACAACAATCATCTTCTTCATTTATCTCCTTACTGTCTTCTTGCATGATGCTGTAAATTTCTTCTCGGTTGGAGTCTTGTAGTGAAACCTATGAAATCATATCTTCTTGTGTGAGGTCCTCACTACAAACACTCATGTCTACATCATAGTTGTCTTCTTGCTGGTTGCATATATCTTTCTCATTGTCTTGCCACTTATAAAGCTTTATATCAATATCATAATCAGAAATATCTTCACCAGTAGTAGACTCTTCATCATCACTAAACATATATTCATCTTTATCACTTTCAATATTATTAAATTCAGATTCACTGTCAGATTTATCATTATATTCTTCAATAATCTCAGAAATTTTAGATTCAATATCATTATTCTCAACATCTAATATATCTTTAGAAGAAGCATCCTCTAAACCTTTTATCCATTCTATAACTTGTTGAAAAAATTCTACCCTCTGAGCAATTGATAACTTACATGTATGAGGGAAACAAATTTGGACAAATAACTCAACCCATGCAAACTCCTGAGGACAAAAAATGATACCATAGCCTTTTAGCTTATCAGCAAATCTTATGTAGAAATCACTTGGTGATTCTCCTTCCTCTCTCCTCATGTGTTCTTGTTAAAGTAATACCACCTTTTCTTGAAGTCTTTTCCTCAACATATTTGTCTCTGCTTTGATAAGATCAAACTGTGATATAAGATCTTTTGATTCAGATATGTCATGTTCTTCACTGTGCTCTTCTTCATTATATTGCTCTATATCACTAAGCTGCTCAAAATCACTAAATATTTTAATAAAAGAAGCATCTAATTCTTCCATGGATTTTATTGAGCCTTGAGGTAGATTCCTAAACCAATTTCTTGCAACATCAACTAAGGATATTACAAAAAAATTCATCAATATATCCTCATGTGAAATGTTATGGTTGTCTACCAAGTCAGCAAACTTTTCTAAATGATATTCTGCTGACTGTTCACCAAAACCAGTAAAATTTGGCAAACACTTCTTAACCTTTGATGGAATATAATTCAAATATCCTTGGATACCGTCAAAAATAATTTCTCCATACAAATTACTACCCCTCCAATCACTATACTGTGACATCTTAGCAGTCAAAAAGGATTACAAACTGCCTCTTTTTAAATACATATCTCCTTCAAATTTTGCAAAAATGCAAGTAAAACTTGAAATATGTAAACCTCTTTTTTCACACCTTTATCCTTTTTCCTATAGTGCTACAATCACTTGATAAGGAAAACTATCAAAACTTTGTGAAATACCTGGATGCACTTGAGCTGCTACAAATATGTGATTTGAAAACACCTCCAAATCAGTTGTATTGTAAAGCTGCCAATTTGTTGCAGAGAAAAATATTTGCAACTGGATGAGATCTTTTTTCCAGCTCTGACTTCTTCAAATTAGCAATCTCACATACACCACACATAAATCCATTTATTGATTCCTTACTTGGCTATGTCCATAGCCACAAGAGCCCAAAAATCTGCTGTCATTGTTGCTGGAAGTCCACCTTCTTTTGTAGTCTTTCTTTAACATGCACACTGGTGCAAATCAGAGAATTCAAAGTCACCACTCACCAGTAGTGAGATCATTTTGATACCATCTTGGAGAAACTTAAAACTTTCAGACACTTTGCAGCAAACAACAGATAGACTTGACTCACTTTATAAATCATAAGGAATATATCCTTTCTTTATTGAAATCCAGATTCTATAGCCAGACTCAACTGCAACTATTTTGAAATATTTAAAAGATACTGCACCAGAGAATCCAGGAAATAAACTTTTTTACTTCCCCAGCGGAGTCGCCAATTTGTTAGGGATTTTTCTTGCATGAAACATAGTGCTTGATAAACTACTTGAACACTATACCCTTTAATACTGCTTCAAGCCAAGAAAAGCCTAATTGCTAAGGATTGAACAAAATCCTTCTTCATTTTTGAGCTCCACATAAACTCAGGTAGGTTTTACCTCTTTATGATGAATGATTACATAGTATATATTAATTTGGACACTGATTTTCTATTAGGAGTTATTGAGCCAACTTATGAAATATTTTGCATATGACCAAGCATAACCAAATGCAAAACTTAACAAGACAAACCATGGCTGTAAATATAGCATAAATTAGTGATACAAGGATTTTCATTCTTCTTCCTTTTAAGGAGGGATAACCTAATTGATTCACTCTCTAAGGAATCACTAAAATGGACAATATCATATTGATATGAGTCCTTAATGAGTTCAGCTCATTTGTTCTAAGTAACAGAAGTATATTTAATTGAAATGACTTTGATATTGGATGAAGAACAAACTGCAAACTATATCCTAGACCAGTGCCTATCCCTTGGCCAAAGAGTTAATGAAAACATGAATCAATAGAGATAAACCAATAGAGATACTATAGAGTGCCTTACAAACTACATGTAGCTGAGGTAGAGTACGTTACAAACTATCCTCTTATATACATACATCTGCAACAAATCCTTATCACAATGCTTTTCTCTCTAAAATCATCTATGAAACTTAGTCCTCTCCTTGAAAGGAACTCATAAATAATTAGATAAACTACCTTGTAGCAGCTGTATTTCAAATGCCTTACAAGTGAAACACACTAGAGCACAAACCAAATGCAAAGAGATAAGATAATATGAAAGAGGGAAAACTACACTGTATTCTATTAATAGATTATGTTTCAACACATCCAGACAATAATCCTTTAGAATATCAAAGACATAGAAGTATAACTTACAATAAAATTTCCACAAGACCTACAGGGACATGCTCTGGGCATCTGCAGGAAAAAACCAGAATAGAGTAGAGGAAAGGAACCCTTACAACTGAGAAAAGAATAAGATATATAGAAGAGAACAAACCCTAACAACTATGTCTGGCAAACACCTATCCTTCTCCCAAATCTGATTTGCACTCATTCCTTCTTTTCCAAAAATCTGATCCTTCTCGGTGACTTCAAAAATATGATTTTACTTTCATTCCAAGTCTTCAAAATATCTGATTGATTTAATCAATTTTTAACTCCACTTGTCTTTTTAAAATCTGATTTTATCCTCATTATAACTCTTTCATTATGCCACTGATGAGCTTTCCAAATCTGATATTAATCTGAGAAAATCTGATTTCATTCTTTGCTCAAAAAACCTTCGGGAAATCTCCAATAAATCTGAATTTGCAAATAAAATATATGTATTTTATTTCTTCTTTCTGTGCAAATCTGATTTCCATAATCTAATATTCATTCTGACCAAATTTGCCATACTTCTAGAAAAAATTTGATTTCCTCTGTGTTGAAAATTCTTTCCGGAATGCATTTTCAAATCTTTGAAAAATAAAAAATCTGCACATAGACTATAGAAAAGACTATACAGATTTAATATTTTATGCAAATCTGATTTTATATTCCTTTTAATATTCCATGCACAAACTATAACATTTCAAATAATTTTAATCTTGAAATCTATGCATTTTCTCCCTTTATAATTCTATTTTATGCCTTTTTCTCCAAGAATCCACTAGATTTTGACACTTGTCACATGCTAATTTGCTGCTCTAAATTGGCCTTTTAACTCACCTTTTAACCACAGTCATCTGGAGACTTGGAGACTACTTAGTCTCTAAGTCTCTTGATCCTTTTCTTAACCTTCAATCCATTTGGAGACTTGGAGCCTAACTTTAGTCTCTAAGTCTCATGATCTTTTTGCTAACCATGGGCTTGTTGGGAGACTTGGAGACTACCTTTAGTCTCTAAGTCTCTAGATCTTTACTTAACCACACCTTAACTGCACTTTAACCATGATCAGCCTTTTTCTCATTGTCTCTAAGTCTCTGAAAGATTTCTTTAACTCTGATTTGATTTGGAGACTTGGAGACAAGCCTTTAGTCTCTAAGTCTCTGAATAATTTTCTTGGCTTTGGAGACTTGGAGACTACTTAGACTTAACTCAACCATTAACCATGCCTCAACTGTGGTTACTTTGCACAATGTAGTCTCTAAGTCTCTAGATGATTTTCTCAACCATGATTTAATTTGGAGACTTGGAGACTACCTTTAGTCTCTAAGTCTCTAAATGAGCTTGACTTGACTGCACCTTGACCATGTCTTGACTACAGTTAACTTGGATAGTTTAGACTCTAAGTCTCTGAATGATTTTGCCAACTATGGTTAGATTTGGAGACTTGGAGACTACCTTTAGTCTCTAAGTCTCTAGATGATTTTCTTGGCTTTTGAGACTTGGAGACTTGGAAACATGGAGACTAGCCTTATGCATTTTTACTCCAAAATAATGGGGCCCACTAGAATTTCAAAATTTCAAGCAAGAGACCCACCAAATGGCCTCTTGGTTCTTTCTTCAAATCATATACTAAGTGTTGGAGTATATGAATACTAAAAACTTTCATAGCCCCATGCATGTGGGATATATCTCTGTGCATTTTGAAACTTTTTTATTTCTTCCAATACTCAGAGAGCCATAACTTTTGCATTTCAACTCGGATGTGTCACAACTTTTTACTGTAGATATCTGGCATGGTCCTTTCAAACATATCCAAAATTCAGCCCAACCCAGATCATAGTTTGTGAGATATGACAAAAAACGTGGCTGGCTATATTCTTGCATTTTCAAAATTTTTGAATGTTTCCTCCAAGTGCTACTCACAAATGGCCTTGTCTTCTTTCCTTTTAAAACCACCAATCTCTTTCATAGGCTTGGATGTCCCTCTCTATGGATTCACTTTGCAATTTAAAGCTTAAAACTTTTAAAAAACTCTCCTCCTTGGCTAGGCACAACATGCTCTCTAATGTAATTTGACTTGTTTTTTAAATTTCTTCCACAGTCAACACACTGGAATGCCACTTTAGTCTTTGACATACAAAAATTCAATCAAATATGCAACTTTGATTACCCAACTGGAAATTACTTAAAATCAACTTTCATAATCTTGCAATTTTTCTGATTTTGCACTCAGCAAATATGCATAAATTAGATTTGGAATCAAGTTGGGACAGTGAACAACTGAATTGGTATGAGTCTGAAACTCTTCAAATGGGTACACTTTCATGTTTTAAACATGGGGAAACATTAAATTATGCAGGGTATTCAATAGGGTACAACTTGCAGAAGCTCAAAGTAGGCTATTTAGATATCTAGACATGACAGAGAAACAAGATAGTTCTGCTGGACCAACTTTGGGGAGACTAAAAACTTATCAAATGGATTCAAAATGACTTAGGATTTAAAACATAAGCTCTCTGATATACATGTTAAACATTCCCAAAGTGGTGAACCATGAAACCTAAAAGGGTGCAAGATATTTAGAAGAAAAGTAGGCTAGTTACAACAATTTGACACTATAATCAGCATATGCAAAAAAGGACAAGTGCTCAAAAAAAGACATCACTAAATGACTCAAAATTTGAATCTAATTATCTGGGATGTCTTCTTATGTCTAAAAAAGAGTGATGAACACCTGATATGCATGAAAAAATTCAGAATTATGCTTGGAAAAAAAGGCTCAAAAGTTCTCATAAGGGGCCAAAATACAAAATTTTTAACAAGGTACTCAAAAACCTTGTATTTTTTAGTACCAACACCTCCTATACAAGAGCCCACTTACAGTGCATTCACTTGTGAGACCGTCTTCTTTGGGACAGCTAGAGAAGAAGAGGAAGAATCTAAGCTACAAGGGTTCTTTGATGAATCTATTCCGGCCTTTGAGGCCAATGCCTTCACCAGCCCACGGACTCCCTATAACACTCAGAGTCAGGCTGGTAAAGGACCTGTTTACACACCCACACCTCCCAAAGACACTCCTCCCCAAGACAACATAACCGATCAGTCTATCCTTCCAAAAGGCTCTGGCTCTAACCAATCTAAGGACCCGGCCAAGGGAAGCCACCAATTCCTGCAAGGAAGGTTTGACATCACGTAGGTGTTAGAACATACCACCACCTCCATGACCTTGATGGAGGTTTTCCTCAACTCTCCCGAGTAGAAGAATTCCCTTCTGAAGCTCTTGGGAAACCCAAAAGTCATCAACCACCCTCCCAAGACTGTCTCTTTTGAGGATGCCAATGCAGTTGTCTTCTAGGGAAACACTAAGGATCATCCCTTCTTGCTAGGCCTGAACATACAAGGGGAAAATATACAAAAATGCCTAGTAGATTCCAAGGTTTAGGAAACATCATGCCTTTATCCATATGTCATAAGCTCAAATTTTGACCCACCCTGTCTAATGGTGCAGTAATCCAACTGGATAAAACTGTCATAAAAATGGTGGGTGAACTGAAGAATGTCTGGATTGAACTCATCCAAGACCCCATGATAGCTAGCACAAATGACATCCAAGTGGTGGACATCCCAGAGACTTATGGGATGTTACTAAGTTGCAATTAGTCTAAGTCCCTGAATGGATACTTCTCGACTAACTTTCTCACTTGTGGCTCACCTGGGAAGGAGAATCTAACCAGATCTGGGTTGAAAGTGAGCCTCGGATGAGACAGGCCCTCACCAAAGTTAGGAGGGTGAATGAGGTCCTATTCTCTGAGACTTCCCCAGGGGTGTACCAACCCCTTGAGATCTTAACATTTGATTTCACCCTGGGGGAAGACCCCATAGTTTTGCAAAGAACCTAGGACTTGGAAGAAAAATTGAGGGTTGAGGTTAACTCTCAGTGTGCCGCAGCGACCCCTGCCACACTCTTATCTGGCAATTGGTGCCAGGTACATTACCAGAAACATTTGGAATTAGAGTGTGAACCATGCCTAGCCGCTACCACCTAACATATCAATGCCCTCTGGAAGAAAGCACACATAGCTGATTCCCCGGGACCCAGTGCTTCCACTGGCAACGCTTTTTTAGTGCCAGTTGCCTAGGAATCCAATTCAAAAATTCCTTCGGAGACAAACCTCACCCATGCACCATCAATGTAAGAGGAAATTCCTCCCAGCCTTCCCAAAGACAACCCAAAAACCACTTCACCTTCCCAGCCCTAGATAACAAATGATGACTTATGGACCCTTAAGTTTGATGGGTCCCAATCCAAATAAGGCTATGGGGCTGGAGTTGAGTTAATCAACCTACGGGGAAAATCCTTTCTCACATCCTACAGGCTGCAATAATAATTCTATGGGGTACGAGGCTTTGGTCCTTGGACTCCTATTTTCACTAAGGAAAGGAATCACTCACCTCTAGGCCCTGGATGATTTGGATTTGATTGTTAAGCAGGTCCAAAGTCAATATACATATCATAATAAGAGGCTGGCTACATACCGCAACTAGGCATCGAGCCTTATTGAATATTTCATTGCTTTCGGTATCAATCTTATTCCCCAGAGGAAAAACTATGTCTTGAATGCCCTTGTCATTTCTGCCAGCACACTTGAGCCCATGGCTGGCTCAGGACTCTGAAGATTCTTTGTTGAGATGATCCCCACCCTGTCCACTCTAGAAAATGTCACCCATTTTCAGGTCTTTGAGGATGATTAGCATATCCTACCCTTCATGGCCAATGTTTGTTTCTTTGAGGACCAAATAGTGGAAGAGAGAGATCACGATGATACTAGATAGGGTGGTGAAGATGACGGGATCATGGAATTACCAACAAACACCATTCTAAAAGGGATGGTCGCACTTGAATGAATCTTAGACTTGGACCCTCAGAGCTGGGAAAAGATATCATCCTCCTCTGAGGGAGGAAAATTTGAGAAAGTAAACATCAGCCAGCCTAGTGAAGAGAAAATGATACAAATTGGCACCTCCTACTCCCCTGTGGAAAGTGAGAAGATCCTCGCAGTTCTTCGAGAATACATTGATGTGACCATGTGGGGGGGTATGAGGACCTGAAGACATACGATACATCCATCATGACTCATACTATCTCACTCAAACCTGATGCTAAGCCTTTCTGGAAAAAGCAATGATCGGTCAACCCACTGATCGAGCCTCTGATTTATTAGGAGGTTAAAAAACTATTGTTAGCTCAGATAATCTTTCCAATCCGGCATACTATGTGAGTTGCCAACCTAGTCCCTATAAGGAAGAAAAGTGGTGAGATCCATCTTTGCATGGATTCCAAAAATTTAAACAAAGCTTCCAAGAAAGAAAATCACCCTCTCCCCTTGCTGGATGAGGTATTACAAATCATGAATGGATTACAAATGATGTCTTTCTTGGATGGGTACTCTGGGTATAACTAGGTCATGGTTAAATTTGAAGATAGAGACAAAATAACGTTTATCACCAAGTGGGGAATGTTTGCCTACCAAAGAATGCCCTTTGGCTTGATTAATGGAGGGGCCACATTTCAAAAGGCTATGGACATTGTGTTCAAGGGCCTTGTGAACCAGTGCATAATCATTTACATGGATTATTTGACCATCTTTTCCCAGGACAGGCATGATCATTCCGCCCACCTCACCCAGATTTGTGAGAGATTTTGCTGGTAAGGATTATCCCTCAACCCTAAGAAATGCATATTCGGGGTCACTAAAGGGAATTTGATCGGGCATATTGTCTCCAAAAAGGGTATATCCATTGACCCTGAGAGAGTTGAAGCACTGTTAAACCTACAAATGCCCGGTAGCAAGAAGGAAATGAGGTATTTCTTTGGGAAGATCAACTTTGTCAGGCGGTTCATCACTGGATTCACTGAGATCATGAAGCCACTCAATGAAATGATGAAGAAAGATACCAAAATTGAGTGGATCCCTGAAACAAAGTGGGAATTCACCCAGATTAAATAAATGATAATAGAGGCCCCAGTCTTGGCTAGTCTAGACTATTCCCTCCCTTTTTATATCTATTCCTTTGCTTCACCACATTCTTTCATGATAGTATTGACCCAAAAGGTCAAAGGGAAAGAACAACCAATAGCTTTCATAAGCTCCCCCTTTAAGAATGCCAAAGTCTGGTACTCTCCCTTGGAAAAATAGGCCTTTGCTCTCGTTCACGCCGTGAATAAATTCTTCCATTATATTCTCTGGAGCAAGGTGCATGCTATCATCCCGGACTAGGTGGTAAAGTCTCTGTTGATGTAGAGTGAATTGGGTGAGAGGAAAGGGAAATGGATGGCCATCCTCCAAGAATATGATTTAGAAATGCAACCTATGAAGATAGTTTGAGGCTAGGGACTATGTAGAGCGATGGCAGAAGAGACTCCCCACATTGAATGTCAAACATATACAGTGGAGTCCATCACTCAAGATCCATGATACATAGACTTTGTGTACTTGTTGTTAAATAACAGATGCCTGGGAGCATTTCCCCAAAACAAATGTCATGCCCTGTGGTTGAAAAGAACACAGTTCATGATAAAAAATGCCATGCTTTTTCATAGGAATTATGAGGGAGTGTACCTTTGGTGCATTAATAGGGTTCAGGCTGCAAAAATAATAGAAGAATTTCATGGGCAGTTTGGGACTAGGCATGGCTCAGCTAACAACACGGCCCATCAATTTCTCTAGGCTAGATATTATTGGCCCTGTATCTTTAAAGATGTCTACACTCAATTCAGGAAGTGCCACACTTTCCAAACCGTGGTACATCATGAGTGGAACTAGGCTATGCCTTTATAGCCGGTCTTCAAAGCTAGACCCTTTGCCCAATGGGAATTTGACTTTATCAGGGAAATCAACCCTAACTCATCCACCAACCACTGGTACATTCTCACTGCTACCAATTAATACACCTGGTGGTCCAAAGCAATACCCTGTAAAAACAATACAGTAGACCTAGTTATAAAATTCCTGGAAGAAAACATCATCACAAGATTCAGAATGCCCTTTGCTATAGTTAGTGACAATGGTCCATCATTTTCTTTGGCATAATTACTTGAATAGACCTATGACCAGAAGATCACTCTGAATTTTTCTAGCAACTATTACCCCCAGGGTAACGGTGTTGCTGAGTCCACCAACAAATTTTTTTTGAACTGATCAAACACCTATTAGAACATAATCCCCAGGACTGGCACCAAAAGCTGAGATTTTCCCTTTGGGAAGATTGTATTTTCATTAAGGCCACCCTGGGGAAATCCCCATTCCATCTAGTTTACAGCTAGAATGCAGTCTTCCCCATTAATTTACAAATCCCAGTTTTATAATTCATGCAGGAATTCAGCAACCGGGACAATATCATGGACGTTCAACTCCTAAACCTGGTGCGAATGGAAGAATGAAGAGACACAACCCTTGAACATTTTGTGAGTCACCAAGCAATAGTAAAATGATGGTTTGACCGAAGATCCCAATATAAGACCTTTCAAATTTTGGACTTGGTCCTCTTGTGGGATATGGCCCGAGAAAAGAAAGGAAAGAACACCAAATTCCAATGACTCTGGCTCGAACCATACTTGATCTCAGAGATCTGTGGGGAAAATACTTATCACCTCAGTACCATGACCGGGGAAGCCATTCTATTGCCTTTCAATGGACAGTTTCTTAAACATTATTTTGAGTGAGGTAAGTTTTGTCCAAAGTTGTACTATATGTAATTTTGCTCACGTGTAAATATCTTTCCTAGTGCCTTGTTTAGGGTGCCTTCTAAATAGTTTGGTTGGTTGTCCTCTGGGACCGCCCCTTTTCTTCTTATTTTGTTTTGGTTTTGTTCTTTCTTTTTAGGGTTCCTAGTCTTTTTCTCCCCTCTTTTTTGTAGGTTGGTATGCTTCGCATAACATCTAGTCTCCAGGATGGTACCTTTTGAACCCAAAATCTATTGTTAGCATGGTGGAATTGGTCCGGTCTCCGGATTTATTTTGAAGTTAGGTAATAGGCTATGAGAAATCTTCATCGGATTCATCCCCGAAAGTCTGGAAATTAGTTAAATCAAAATCTAAAGGAACAAGTTAATGGACACACCGAGAGTAGATCGGTCGCACTAGTTTGTTGGCCCGAGTCTGAAAAATATTCAAATTCTTCATGGGTCTAGAGTTTTTCTTCCCTATTTAGAAAATTAGAGTGGATGGGAGGGTGAAAGAAGTACCACCATTAAAATTATCTAAGCTTGAGGTTAATGGTGAAACAAGTACCACCCTCCCATCCAGAAAAGAATAAAATAAACAGAAAAGATAGTGGAGAAACTCCGGTATCCAAGGGAAACTAGAAAATTTGATGACTTTGGATTGATATATCTAGTGCCTCTTCTCTGCTTCTCCCAGAGGTCATTAGCTTGATTTTCTTTCAAAGAACACACTTTAAAACTGACAAAGGACCATGGATTGAATCATGTATGGACCGAATGTTCTCAAATGCTTCACACCTTGCGAGCAAAATGCTCTAAGTAAAGATTGGTTCTAGTTTTGCTAACCAAAGATTCTGCGATTCTCAAATGTGCTAAGGCATTCATCCCAGATAGTCTCTATTTGTTATGCCCTGCATACCTATCCCTACATTTTGTGTATAAAATTTTGGGTCCCCTCTTTTTGTTTTTGGCTCTTTCCTTGTCTTTTGTTTTCTTTGTTTCCTTCTCTGGGATTTCCCTCCCATGAGGTTTGTTTTCTTTCTTCTTTTGTCTTTCATTCCTCCGAGACCCAGTCCCAGAGTTTGTTGTTCTTTCTAGAGATGGATTCTGGACTCCAGAATTCTCTGCCATGATGTCTTCTTCTTGCAAGAAGGTATGGTCACATGGAATCCCCAGGCCCGCAGTCCGGAGGTTTTCCTATTCCAGAGTTTGCAGAGAAAAGGGGTAACTTGCTTTTACCTTTGGTAAAAATAGAAATTACATGCCACTTTTACAGTTACCGCAAAAAAAAACTTGGGCATTCAGAGTGATGTTTAGGTGACTAAACTACAATTAAGTTGTGAATTACTCTGTGCTTAGTGGGTTATTCCTAGTTGACTTGATGTGTCTCTTCGTGATCGTTTGAAGGTTGAACATGTTACAGGAGTGCTCCTGGTGTGCTTCTTCACCGTTGTTCTTTGGACTTCCAGGTAGGATCTCTGGTTCCTACCTTTGTTCTTTCTAGTTTTGGTTTCTTCTTTTTTCTTCCTGGTTTTGGTTTCCACTTTGTTCTTCCTGGTTTACAACCTAGCCTTGGAATTGTCCCATGGTCTTAACAAATCCCTAGGCAGGATTGGGTAGACCATGACATTCAACATGATACCTGGCAGAACTTCTTACAGCAGGGGATATAATCCCAATAAGGAAATGGGCACCCCCGCGATGGCCATGAATCCCCTACCACCACTGATAGACCAACAGGCCCAATACGTATACCCATCTCAGACCCAGACATCACCCAGTCTGGAATCCTTTCCCTGGAACCAGCCATAGCAAATGCAACAACCACAAACACAACTACCCAGAGTTCCTTTCTTCCAGTAGTCCATGGCTGGGGGATTGCTGCCCTTGACTCTGACAAATACTGTCGCTTTCCTAGGGAACCAACAACAACATCCATCACATTATGATGCGAATACTCAGTTGACCGCTGAGGTTGAATCTCTTTGGAAAATGTTGTCTACACTGACTATGTACATGTGTCAACTGAAGGAGGGGTCCTTTACACCCCATAAAACCAATTCCCAGAGAGGGAATATTTTCTCTAGCCTACAAAACAATAATGTCAGAGGAAGAAACTATAACAAAGGGCCTTGACCCAATCAACAGCAATGGAATAACAGTGCTAGTACTGGAGATCTACCTCCAAGCCAAAACACCAATTAGGGTGGCACTGGACCCTCCCATTTCACGCCAGTCACAGAATTCTAGCCCATGACTAACTAGTGAAAATTGCATGACATAGGCTCTCACAATGAGGTAAACTATGCCGTGCTAGTGAAAGTCATCATGATTTCCCAGCTGAACATACAATAAGCTTCTAATCCTACTCCCCCAAAACCTCCTATATAAGAGCCCACTCATAGTGCATTTTCTTGTGAGAGCATCTTCTTTGGGACGGCCAGAGAAGAGGAGGAAGAATCCGAACTACAAGGGTTCTTTGACAAATCTATTCCAGCCTCTGAGGCCAATGCCTTCACCAACCCACAGACTCCCTACAACACTCAGAGTCAGGCTGGTAAAGGACCATTTTACACATCCACTCCTCCCAAAGACACTCCTCCCAAGGACAACATGACCGATCAGCTTGTCCTTCCAAAAGGCTCTATTTCTAACCAAGCTAAGGACCCGGCTGAGGGTAGCCACCAATTCTCGCAAGGAAGGTTTGACATCATGAAGGCGTTAGAATAGACCACCACCTCCATGACCTGGATTGAGGTTTTTCTCAACTGTCCTGAGTAGAAGAAGTCCCTTCAAAAGCTCTTGGGAAACTTGGAAGCCGTCAGCCACCCTCCCAAGACGCTCTCTTTTGAGGATGCCAATGCAGCTCTCTTTCAAGGAAACACTGAGGATCCTCCCTTCCTGCTAGGCCTGAACATTCAAGGGAAAAATATAAACAACTGCCTAGTAGATTCCATGGCTTCAGGAAACATCATGCCTTTATCCATATGCCAGAAGCTCAGATTCTGACCCACCCCGTCTAACGGTGTAGTAATCCAATTGGATAAAACTACCATAAAAATGGTGGGTGAACTGAAGAATGTCTAGATTGAACTCATCCAGGACCCTAGGATAGCCAACAAAATTGACATCCAAGTGGTGGACATCCCAGAGACTTATGGGATGTTACTAAGTTTCAATTGGTCTAAGTCCCTGAACGGATACTTCTCAACCAACTTTTCCCACTTGTGGCTCCCCTGGGAAGGAGAATCTAACCAGATCCAGGTTGAAAGTTAGCCCCAGATGAGACAAGCCCACACCAAAGTTGGGAAGGTGAATGAGGTCCTATTCTCTGAGACTTCCCCTGGGGTGTACCAACCCCTTGAGATCTTAACATTCGATTTCACCCTGGGGGAGGACCCCATAGTTTTACAAAGAACCCAGGACCTGGAAGAAAAATTAAGGGTTAAGGTCAACTCTTAGGGTGTCGTAGTGACCCCTGCCACACTCTTGTCTGGAAGTCAGTGCTAGGTACATTACTAAAAAAATTTAGAACTAGAATGTGAACCATGCCTGGCTATTACTACCCAACATATCGATGCCCTCTAGAAGAAAGAATACATAGTTGATTCCCCGGTACCCAATGCTTCCACTAGAAATGCCTTTTCAGTGCCAGTTGCCCGGGAATCCCAATCAAAAATTCCTCTGGAGACAAACCTCACCCATGCACATTTAGCATCAAAGGAAACTCCTCCCAACCTTCCCAAAGATAACCCAAAAACCACTTTGCCTTCCCAACCCCAGATAATAAACGATGACTTATGGACCCTTAAGTTCAATGGGTCCTAATCCAAACAAGGCTGTGGGGCCAGAGTGGAGTTAATCAACCTATGGGGAAAATCCTTTCTTGCATCCTAGAGGCTATTGTTCAACTGCATGAATAATGCCACAGAGTATGAGGCTTTCATACTTCGACTCCTATTTGCACTAAGGAAAGGAATCACTCACCTCCGGGCACTAGGTGATTCAGAGTTGATTGTTAAGCAGGTCCAGAGTCAATATACCTATCACAATAAGAGGCTAGATACATACCGCAACTGAGCATGGAGCCTTATTAAATATTTTGATGATTTTGGCATTAATATTGTTCCCCAGAGATAGAACTATGTCCCGAATACCCTTGTCATTTCTGCCAACACACTTGAGCCCATGGCTGGCTCGTGACTCTGAAGATGCTCTATTGAGATGATCCCCACCCCGTCCATTCCAGACAATGTCACCCATTTTTAGGTCTTTGAGGATGATCAAAATATCCTAGCCTTCATGGCCAATATTGGTGTCTTTGAGGACCAGATAGTGGAAGAGAGAGATCACGATGATACTAGATAGGGCGGTGAAGATGACGCAATCATGGACTTACCAACAAATACCATTCTAAAAGGGATGGTCGCACTTGAACAAATCTTTGACTCAGACTCTCAGGGCCAGGAAAAGATATTATCCTCCTCTGAGGGAGGAAAATTTGAGAAAGTAAACATCAGCTAGCCCAGTGAAGAGAAAATGACACACATTGGCACCTCCTGCTCCCCTGAGGAAAAGGAAAAGATCCTTGCATTTCTTTGAGAATACACTGATGTGATCGCGTGGGGGTATGAGGACCTGAAGACATATGATACATCCATTATGACTCATACTATCCCACTCAAACTTTATGCTAATCCTTTCCAAAAAAATCAATGATCGGTCAACCCACTGATCGAGCCTCTGATTTATTAGGAGGCTCAAAAACTATTGTTATCTCAAATAATCTTTTCAATCTGGTGTACTACGTGGGTTTCCAACCTAGTCCCTATAAGGAAGAAAAGTGGTGAGATCTGCCTTTGCATGGATTTCCAAAATTTAAACAAAGTCTTCAAGAAAGATAATCACCCTCTCCCCTCGCTGGATGAGGTATTACAAATCATGAGCAGATCACAAATGATGTCTTTCTTAGATGGGTACTCCGGATATAACCAGGTCATGGTTAAATTTGAAGATAGAGACAAAATGATGTTTACCACCAAGTGGGAAACATTTTCCTACTGAAGAATGCCCTTTGGCTTGATTAATGTAGGGGCCACATTTCGAAAGGCTATGGACATTACATTTGAGGGCCTTGTGAACCAGTGCATAATCATCTACATGGATTATTTGACCATCCTTTTCTAGGACAAGTGTGATCATTCTACCCACCTCACCCAGATTTGTGAGAGATGTCACTGGTAAAGAATATCCCTCAAACCTAAGAAATGCATAATCGGGATCACTAAAGGGAAGTTTCTCAGGCATTTTGTCTCCAAGAAGGGTATATCCATTGACCTTTAGAGAGTTGAAGCACTGCTAAACCTACAAATGCCTGATAGCAAGAAGGAAATGAGGTCTTTCTTTGGGAAGATCGACTTTGTCAGATGGTTCATCACTGGATTCATTGAGATCATGAAGCCACTCAATGAAATGATGAAGAAAGATACAAAAATTGATTGGATCCCTGAAGCAAAGTGGGAATTTGCCTAGATTAAACAAATGATAACAGAGGGCCCAGTCCTAGCTAGTGCAGACTATTCCCTCCCTTTTTATATCTATTACTTTGCTTCACTGCATTCTCCCATGGCAATATTGACCCAAAAGGTCAAAGGGGAAGAACGACCAATAGCTTTCATGAGCTCCCCCTTTAAGAACATCAAAGTTCAGTACTCACCCTTTGAAAAGAAGGCCTTTTCTCTTGTTCACACCATGAAGAAATTCTGGCATTATATTCTCCGGAGCAAGGTGCATGCTATCATCCTAGACCAGGCGGTAAAGTCTCTGTTGATGCAAAGTGAATTAGGTGAGAGGCAGGGGAAATGGATGGTCATCCTCCAGGAATATCATTTAGAAATGCAACCCATGAAGATAGTTTGAGGTTAGGGACTATGTAGAGCGATGACAGAAGAGACTCCCCACATTGAATGTTAGACATACACAGTGATGTCCATCACTCAGGATCCATGGTACACAAGCTTGGTGTACTTGTTAAATAATAGATGCCTAGGGGGATTGCCCCCAAGCAAATGTCACACCCTGTGGTTGAAAAGCACACATTTCATGATAAAAAATGCCACGCTTTTTCACAGGAACTATGAGGGAGTGTACCTCCGGTGTACTACAAAAATAATTGAAGAATTTCATGGACAGTTTGGGACCAGGAATGGATTAACTAACACCACGGCCCATCAGATTCTCTGGGCCAAATATTATTGGCCCTGTATCTTTAAAGATGTCTACACTCATGTCAGGAAGTGCCACACTTGCCAAACTATGGTACACCATGATCAAAACCTGGCTATGCCTTTGCAGCCAGTCTTTGAAGCTAGACCCTTCGCCCAATGGGAATTTGAATTTATCGGGGAAATAAACCCCAACTTGTCTGCCAACCACCGATACATTCTCACTGCTACCGATTACTACACTCGATGGTCTGAAGCAATACCCTATAAAAATAATATGGCAGATGTAGTTATAAAATTCTCGAAAGAAAAAATCATCACAAGATTTGGAATGCCCTTTGCTATAGTATGTGACAATGGTATGGCATTTTCTTTGGCATAATTACTTGAATGGACCTATGACTGGAAGATCACTCTGAATTTTTCTAGCAACTATTACCCCCAGGGTAGCGGTGTTGCTGAGTCCACCAACAAAAATTTGCTTGAAGTGATCAAACACCTATTAGAACAGAATCCCCGAGACTGACACCAAAAGCTGAGATTCACCCTCTAGGAAGATCATATTCGCATTAAGGCTGCCCTGGGGACATCCCCATTCCATCTAGTTTATAGATAGAACCTATTCTTCTCCATTAACTTACAAACCCCAGTTTTATAATTCATGCAGGAATTCAGCAACTAGGACAATATCGTGGATGTTCAGCTCCTAAACCTGGTGTGAATGGAAGAACAAAGAGATGTGGCACTTGAACATTTTGTGCATCACCAAGTAGTAGTAAAATGATGGTTTGACTGGAGAGCCTAGTATAAGGCCTTTCAAATTTTGGACTTGGTCCTCTTGTGGGATAAGGCCCAGGAAAAGAAAGGAAAGCACACCAAATTCCAATGACTCTCAGTCGAACCATACTTGATCTCAAAGATCCGCGGGGAAAATACTTATTGCCTTAGTACCATGAATGAGGAAGCTGTTCCATTTCCCATTAATGGACAGTTTCTCAAACATTATTTTGAGTGAGGTAAATTTTTTCCAAAGTTGTACTATATGTATTTTTTCTCGCTTGTAAATATCTTTCCCGATGCCCTGTTTAGGGTGCCTTGTAAATAGTTTTGTTGGCTGTCCTCTGGGACCGCCCCTTTTCTTCTTATTTTTTTTTGGCTTCATTCTTTTTTTTTTGGGTTCTCAGTCTTTTTCTCCCCCCTTTTTTGTAGGCTGGTATGCTTCGCATAACATCTAGTCTCTAGGATGGTACCTTTTGAACCTAGAATCTATTGTTAGAATGGTGAAGTTGGTCCAGTCTCCAGAGTTATTTTGAAGTTAGGTAATAGGCTATGAGAAATCTTCATCAATTCATCCCTGAAAGTCTAGAAATTAGATAAATCAAAATCTAAAGGAACAAGTAATCGGACACACCGAGAGTAGATCGATCGCACTAGTTTGTTGGCCTGAGTCTGAAAAATATTCAAATTCATCCCGGGTCTAGAGTTTTTCTTCCCTATTTAGGAAATTGGAGTGGATGGAAGGGTGAAAGAAGTAACTCCATTAAAATTAGCTAAGCTTGAGGTTAATGGTGAAAGAAGTACCGCCCTCCCATCTAGAAAAGAATAAAATGAAGAGAAAAGATAGTGGAGAAACTCTGGTATCTAGAGGAAATGAGAAAATTTGATGACTTTGGATTGATATATCTAATGCCTCTTCTCTGCTTCTCCCAGAGGTCATTGGCTTGATTTTCTTTCAAAGCACACACTTCACAACTGACAAAGGACCATGGATTGAATCATGTATGGACTGGATCTTCTCAAAGGCTTCACACCTTGTGAGAAGGATGCTCCAAGTAACGATTTGTTCTAGTTTTGCTAACCAGAGATTCCATGATTCTCAAATGTGCCAAGACATTCATTCTAAATAGTCACCATTTGTTATGCCCTGCATACCCATCCCTACATTTTGTGTGAAAAATTTTGGGTTCCCTCCTTTCGCTTTGGGCTCTTGACTTGTCTTTTGTTTTCTTTGTTTCCTTTTCAAGGATTTCCCTCCCATGAGGTTTTTTTTCTTTCTACTTTTGTCTTTCATGCCTCCGAGACCCGGTCCCAGATTTTGTTGTTCTTTCTAGAGATGAATTCTGGACTCCAGGATTCTCTGCCACGATGTCTTCTTCTCGCAAGAAGGTATGGTCGCATGGAATCCCCAGACCCGTAGTCCAGAGGTTTGCCTATTCTAGAATTTGTGGAGAAAAGCGGTAACTTTCTTTTACCTTGGGTATAAATAGAAATTACATGCCACTTTTACAGTTACCGCAAAGAAAAAAGGGCATTTAGAGCGATTTTTAGGCGACTAAAATGCAATTAAGCTATGAATTACTTTGTGCTTAGTGGGTTATTCCCATTTGATTTGACATGTCTCTTAATGATCATTTGAAGGTTGAATGTGTTACAGGAGTGCTCCTGGTATGCTTCTTCGCCGTTGTTCTTTGAAATTCTAGGTAGGCTCTCTGGTTCCTACCTTTGTTCTTTCTGGCTTTGGTTTCTGCTTTGTTCTTTCTGGTTTTCTCTTGGTGGGTTGGCTTTGCCAGAGGCTCATCCGCCCTCTACGCAGTTGTAGATTAAACTCATTGTGTTGTCTTAGGTTAGTTTGTGTGTATATGTAAATGTTGTTTAAATCTATAAAAATCTTGTAAATGTTGTATTTTTGGTGTGTATATATTTTGGCCTTTGGCCCTCTTTGAATCCCTATATATATCCAATGTATATCCTTCCATTTTTGGATCGAGCTCATTGTGCTCTTGTCTGGTTTCCTGAATTTATGAGCTCACCCACATAGAAAAATACCACCTGGTTGGAACTCAGCTCTTGGCTGGTTTTGACCATGGCGGTTTTTCTCTCCGTCGTCAGGTCACTCTTTATGGCACATTTATTTCCCATGCGCACATTTAAGATCCACCAAGTGTCTTTCATCTCATGCACCTGTGGATAGTTGGCACCACTATCACCTTAACTCCCATTTATAGCATGGCCATGTGACGCCCATGTAGGCCTAACAACTCACCTTCTGATCATGTCTCCCAATGGTTAGTTTTCCAGACTATGGGTCCCACATCCTCACCCAACCTATATCTTACTTCCGTTAAGTATGTTGAAACCCCCAGGCCCAAATAATGGTTGAATTCCCAAGTCAACATCGTATGCATATCTTTCTGGGTTCTGACCTAAACTAACTTTGCAGGTGAAGTGTGTAGTGCGGTGGTAAGTTCTCTAGAATCTGGAGTAGCATATTTTTTTTATCTTATGAAAATTTTGACGGTCGCCTTACCTTGCAGGTTTTCAAACATCACACTTTCACTATGTTGGAAGCTTCTGCATCCTCACTGCCCAAGAGTCTAGATCTCCCTACCATGGCAGTCACCAAGGCAGCCATTAGATCTAAGATTGAAAGGGCCCTAGAAAATCTTCCCCTCAGTATGAAATATTTGAAGGACAATACTATTATAGGGTCAAAGACCAAATTAAAGGTCTAGTAGATCAACCACACCAGCGTTGAAATATGGACAGAGATGAAGGCCCTGGTCAAAATGATGTTCATCTAGCGAATGACCGAGGACCAATTTTCCATCAATGTTGGGGAATCTAGGATTCTGAAGGCTGCTTGCTTCCCATGTTTCATGCAAGCCCCAGAACTTATTCTCACCCTTGCAACACATTACAACTCCTCCGTTCAGGCCATCATGCTCACTGCCCCGGTCTCGATCGGATATCCTACACCCATGGTCTCCCTAGACACTACAACATTTTGGGCAAGTTTAGGGATTCCCCAGTTTGACAAAGCAGCCATTTTTACCTGATCTGATGCCTTCACAAAATTTCAGTAGCTGGAGGTTATGTCTCGGCAATATTTGAATAAAAAATGGTTGAAGACCCCAAAGAAGGATTCTAAAAGAATGAAGTTAGAAATCCCGAGATCGAAATTCAAGGAAAGAATCCAGATGGGGATCATAGCATTATGCAAGATTTTTGGGTAACCCCATGCCCAGGAATTCTCAGGATGGATGTATTACTTCCTACTCAGCATCTCCACCGGCGAACAATATTTTGATTGGACCGCCATAATTTTGAACCATGTAGATTCGCAGTTCCTTCACATGGCCCAGACCTCAAAATTTTATATGACATCCTATGTTCTCTGGGCCTTAGCACAACAATTCCCCATCACAAATGGGCTTCTCACATTAGGTGTACTTGGGGTTGGCCCTGGGCAAAAGGATCCCTGAGATTATTTCCTGTAAATCCAATGGGAGGCTATTTTCCTCAGCTTCTGTCGAGTGAATGATGCCTTCATTTACTACAACCTTCTCACACCTACCTAGGATACCAGGTACCACCTCTCTAAAGAGGAAATAGATTTCTTCAGAAGTTATATCCACTACTACATCTAGTTCCAACAACATACTTAAATTCGGGTAACTGGCTTCTTTGGAAAACCCTATTTTTTGCCTAAGCATTGTGTGAACTAAATAATTCTTTTGGAATATTGTCGGCAGATTCTAGAACTACATGCCCTCTACACTATGAAGAAGGTGACCAATGTCCCATTCTCAGTCACCTATGGGAATTACACATGTAGCCTAGCCGCAGCCAAAGAGGTAGACAACGAGCTTAAAAGCCTAGGCTTAATAGAATTCTATTTGGCGTGGAATAACTTTGATCCGCTAGGTAAAATAGCAACGGAACCTCCCCGGGCATCAGAGCCCCATATATTCCACATGGAGGACTTTTGGGAAGATTTCCAAGATGATTTTGAAGTTTGGATCCGCCACTTCATCCAAATGACAATGGGGATGATGGAGAGGCTGAAGCTTCAAAAATTCCCAGATGACTTTTCAGACACTGGGTCCACAGTGGATCCTCAGTATAAAGAGAAGGGAATAGATAGGATGGCCCTCCCTCTAGTAGATTGGGATGCCCAAGAGGGGCCAACTATTGAAGATATCACTCGTGATGTGGTCGAGCGTAGCCACACTTATTTCAAAAAGGCATGCTTAGGGAGTACATGTAGAGTTGACACGATAGTGTAGAGATTGACTTCTGGCACCAAAACCTCTTTGTAGGGAGAGGACAAAGGAAAAATAATAATGGGGACCCCATCATAGACCCCATCTACGATCCTCAGAGAAGATAAGATACAATAGAAACTGGTGGTCTCCCAGTAGATGAAGGACAAGATAATCACAGGGTTGGTCACCCCAGTTCTCATGACCAGGCATGTTCGTTCTCCCTCTTCCCCTTCATTGGTAGTATTGAAAGTTCAAGAAAAAGGAGCCAGGGTGAAAGAGGAGAAGGCAGCTCTAATGGATGCAGGGCCCCCTTTGGTAACCAAGAGAAAGAAAAATAAAACTAACACTCAACCAAGGGCGGAGCTGGAGCTCAGGATGCTAAGCATCCTAGAAGTACAAATTGTTTCTTTCGACTCCCTAGAACTAGAGAAAGAACCTGAGGAAATCCTAGAAAATCCCCCTCCCCATGATGAATTTGATGATGTATTTAGAACTGATGAATTTGGAAACTTGCAGGGGGATATTATACAGTCAGTGGAAGAGATCGCCTGATAGGATGAACTCCCAGAGTAAGAACCTGCACAAGAGAAGGAAGCCTGGGTAGAAGAAAAGAGGGGATAGGAACAGGTGGATACCTTCAAACTCCTAGAGATACATGTTACAGGGACTAAGGGAAGACAGACAGAGGATGAGAAAATGGCATCGGTTGGGGAAACCGGACCCACAGGAACAACCATGACCCCAATTGCCGTGTTCAAAACACCACTCCCAAAGGTAAAATTTGGGGAGGTGATCACAGTGGCCCAACCATTGAATCTTGGCCCAACACCTCCCCCACCTCTAGAGAATACACCAATAGAAGAAGATATCCCAAAAACAGAGGCTAATGAACAGCAGTAAGAGGAGAAGAATCATGGGGAAACAAATGATGATCCTAACATTGTCAAGGATAGAGATAACGGGGTGAAAGATACAATCACCACCAGAGTAAGTATCTCTAGTGAACTTAAGGATACATGGAAGGAGTCAGAAACAGCTCATACTATCGAAGGGTGCAACAAGATCCCGAGGGGAAATTGCAAGAATAGATTCTATCTACAAAGCCACCCCTACCACCACAATGGTTGGTGGAATCTTGCAAAATGATGAAGGTCAAGGCAGGAGGATCCCCAATGGAGATGTCCTAGCCCCCAAACAATAACCACACAATGGAATATAAATAACAACACAGAGATTTATATCCACACAATGCAAATACTCATAACAGAATCATTATATTTTCATCCAACATGCCCGGCTGTAAGGCCTTTTGGGTTACGGCCAAATACAATGCAATTACAATAGAAACTCTATAAGATCTCGCAATATCCAAATGAAATCCTAGCTAGCCCAGATCCACACACTGGTAGGAACACCCAAGGAAGATCTAAACTTGTGCTCGCAAGCCCACCAAGCAATCTCCTTGTTTCCCAAGCCGCAACCACTTGCTCCTCTCAAAACTCGCTCCTCTACCTCTTCCTCTTCTCCAAGATCAATGAATCATGACTAAAGACTTCCCCCAAAACCCCTACTTATACCAATCTAAGCCACAGGTCAGCCCTGAACATAAATTAAATACAAACACATAAATTAAATGCCACAAGTTGGCCAACAACAACAATTAAATGCCCAAAATTGATGTCTTAGTAAAATCATGATATCTCCTAGATCCTGATGAATTAGGACTCGTGCTTCAAACCGTAGGTATAAATTTAGGCCCTCTACAATCCCTGAAATTTTCATCCTCTAACTCTTTGTGGAAAATTACTTATATGGCCTGTAATAGGCACCAAATTCCCCAGTAAGGCTGAGCTCCTCCCAGTCCATGCCAAGCAACCAAAACCATACCAAGTTCCATTAAATACATAAAAATCAATTACCCAAGACCCAAGCAGGTCCAAAAAACTCTACCAAATCCCTCACACATGAAAATAAGTCCACACAACTCCATCAAATCTCCCAAACATGCAGGATAGCCAACTACCCTGGGATGCTCCTGCATCAGACTCCCCAGGTGCGAAAANAAGTATGCCTCATACTTTGATGCCAGATGAAATATCCATAACCATCTTCATCTTCACCAAAGGCTTCCACTCCAACAAGGACAATAGAACCAACATGTAAATCATCCAGATCTGCATCCATCTATCAACCAC
>MU224082.1:859110-871953 GCA_018584345.1 Thuja plicata
TATATATATATATATAATTGTGACTTGTTTGATTGAGATATAACTTGATTTAGAAAGGCAAGGAAATCATTTTTAATATTCTGAGTAGGTCATTTGTGATTACTCCTTATAGATCCTGAAACTATTTTATTCTTGATTGGGAAATATTCACTCTGTTTCACTTTGGTAATGGAAAATGGCTCATAATTGGTATTTTGAATTTCTAAGTGGCTTCTTAACTCTCTATTCGGGTAGGGACCTGGAATGGGAATTCACTTTTATGGTTCATTGATATTCATTTTATTTCTTATATGATATCCCTTCATTTTCTTTCAATATAAAAATGGAACAGGGTTTTATTTGGATGTTTGACTCACTTCAAGAATTGTTTTGGAAAGAGAATACATTAATATGATTCATTTACGATTTTAAAGGCTCATCATATAATGGTTTCTTCACAATGGAAGTATACTGATCTTATTGGGTGTAAAGGATGGACATATAATGGATATATTATTATAGGTGGTTATTGGAAATATCCTCATACAGGGAAGTGTGTGTGTGTGTGTGTGTGTGTGCATATACATAATTTATATTTATATTATTATTTTAAAATGTACTTTCACATATATAAATGTGAGGGCATAAGTATGTATGTGCTATTTTTTTATGTAGTATAGTTGTAGATGATGAAAATTAGGGGTTGGTATAGGATTGTTTAAATTAAATATGTTTTGAAATATGTTTATTCAATCTTTACCTCTGTTTCTAACTTGGAAGGTGGAGTTAGTGTAGAAAATCATAAAGGTTTATGGTGGGTATTTTATTTCGTTACACTAACCCCTTAACAATTTTTGTGGTAGTATCTATGTTCATTTGTTCTTGTGTAGATTGAATGATTTTGGAAGGATCTTGGATCATTTTTTACTCAGATCATGTTCTACAGATTAGTTTGAGAAAGACTACTTTGATTATTACTCCTACATTGTACTTTGTGTATATAGAATGAGATAATTTAAACTTGATATAAACACTAAAGCCCTAAAGATATATTCCAAGGTCTTTTCCTTTCTCTTTCTACTTTTGTAACCAAAATTCAACGGTTCTTTTCTTTTTCTGAACTCTTAATGAGTTTTGGGCAAAACCAGAGGTTTTCTTCCCTTTGTTCTTCCCTACTGGTGCTCACACTGAATGGAGGTTTGTAGGTATTCAATTTAAATTATGATATTTAATAAAATCACCGGCCTCGGCCTTTACCGATCAATAAAAAAATACATATATTATTTGAAATAAATATAATGAATTCAATGCATATATTTACTATTTTTCTTAAAAAGAGAAAAGTTAAAATGAATTTATTTAATATTATATATTATATATTGATTTAATTATTTTTGATTACATGTAAAATGAATGATTCTATTATAAATTTTAAAAATTGAAGTTGATTTTTATATTTTGAAGATGTGTTTCTATTTTCTTGCTTAGTGGAGCTCAATGATTATATCTTTTGTAACTCCTTTGCAAAGGGTTTTGAGTCCCTTCAAAACCTTGTCTTGCCTTATTAAAAAATATTCGATCAATTTTAACTAAATTTAATATATATTTAGGTATGTTAGTATTATTTTCTTTAAAGAAACTATTAGACTAGATATTAGGTGCTTCTTGAACAGTTCCTACATATCAAAATATTTATTTTAATTCAAATCATTATATTTAAGTATGTTTGTTAAATTTTCTTTAAAGAAATTATTAGACTGGATATAAGGTGCTTCTTGAATAGTTCCTAAATATAAAAAATTTAATAGGGCAAATAATTCTCATACAACATTTCCTAATAATTTCCATAAGTTCAATTATTTTTCATTTGATATTGGAAAAACTACACATAATTTTAGTGAGTTGTTCTATACTTTTATACAAAATTATTTATAGCTTTAATATTTTCCAAATAATTTCCATAAATTCAATTATTTTTTACTTGAGATTGGAAAACATATACATATAGTTTTAGTGAATTATTCTATACTTTTATACAAAATGATTGATATCTTTAAGAATCATGTACTACAATACATTTCATAATACAAATATTAGTATCAAATATAATGTTAAACTATAAAATGGAGTTTTGTTTGGCATGATTTCTATATCTTTTAGTCCTCTTTTTTAACGGATATACAACCATGGATATTTTGTATTTATATAAATAGAAGCATTGACAAACTATCTCTCAAATAGAAATCCTTACAAATTAATGTACAAAACAAAAAAATAATATGAAATTTAATCAAAATATTTATCCTTTACAGTAACATAGAAAAACAATAAATTTTATAGATAAGAGCTAAGCTTCTTCATTATGTTTCACATTCGCCCTCATATTTCAAATGTTTTATTCTTCTTTTTTGTGGACCCTATGTAAAGCCAATCAATTTGATATTATTCCTAAAATAGGGTAGCTTCAATGTTTCTCTGCCCTGTGTAAAACCAATCAATTTGATATTATTCCTAAAATAGGGTAGCTTCAATGTTTCTCTGCAATTGCACTAAAAGGCTTCTTAATCTTTGTATCATGTTTTTCATGTCATCTTTGTGTATGACTGATCTTCTTTTCTATTATTGTCTTCTACTTCACAGTTTTTAGGCAGCATCCTAAAAAACGTGACTTATTGTGCATCAATGTGTGAAGTGTTCTGATTAAAACATTTGATGCAACAGTACCATTCAGCACTAGTTAGCCTCTGCTAGGGGAATCACCCTCAATTTACCTCTTAGATACTCATGAGCATCCTTGGGTAATGCTTTTGTAAATATGTAGGCCAACTGTTCCTTAGTGTTCACATATTCCAGTCTCACTTCCTTCTTTTAAACTATCTCCCTCAAGTAATGATACTTAATAGCTATATGTTTTATCTTAGAGTGCATTACAGGATTTTTTAGAAATATTAATGGCACTCATGTTATCACAATATATGAAAACTGGTTCTGTGATCTCCTCATTCATACGTTTCAGTAGTATCTTCAACCACACAATGTTTGAACAATTAACTGCTGCCGCCAAATACTCAGCTTCAGCTGTAGATTGTGAGGTGCAATTCTGTTTCTTTCTTGTCTAGGAAAATAATCTTTTCCCCAAAATAAATTCTCCTACTGTGGTGCTTTTTCTATCATCAACATTACCAGCCAAGTTAGAATCAGTATAGACTCTGAGTTCAAACTTGTCATTCCTTTTGTAATATAGGCCATAGTCTTATGTACCTTTCAAATATCTCAGAATTCTTTTCACTGCCATTATATGTGTCTCTTTTGGATTAGCAAAAAATATAGCAACAATTCCAACTGCTAATGCAATATCAGGTCTACTGTGTACAACATATTGTAGCTTACCAATCATTGATTTATATGGTGTTTGATTTACCTCTTTGGTATCATCATTCTTTGTCAACTTTTGTCCAGTATCCATGGGTGTACTCACTGGTTTTGAATCTTCCATAACAAAAGTTTTCAATATCTCCTTGATATATTTTGATTGAGTAATATAGATGCCATTCTTCATTTGATGTATTTGTAAACCAACAAAGAATTTTATCTCACCAAACATACAGATTTCAAATTTAGTTTGCATCTCTTTTGAAAATGCTTTACATATCATATCTTGTCCACTGAATATGATGTCGTCAACAAAAATTTCAGCCAATAAAATTCCTTTACCTTGCTTTGTTTTCAAATACAGATTGTTGTTGTCATTTTTTCTTGCAAATCCAATCTTCATCAGATAATTGTGCAATCTTTCATACCATTATCTGGGTTCTTGTTTCAATCCATATAATGCCTTGTGTAGTCTGCAAACCATTTTCCTCTTACTTGGGTCAACAAATCCATCAACTTGTTCAATATATACTTCCTCTTCTAATATCCCATTTAGAGATGTTGACTTCACATCCATTTGATAGACTTTAAATCCTTTGTAGGCTGCATATGCAAGTAGATTTCTTACACCCTCCAATCTTGAAACTGGGGTGAATGTCACTCCATAGTAAATTCCTTCCTCTTGTGCATACCCTTTGCATGTCAGTCTTGCTTTATTCCTTGTCACCTCTCCATGTTAATTCAGCTTGTTTCTGAATACCCACTTTGTACCCATTACATTTTTGTTGTCAGGTCTTGGTACTAGCATCCATGTCTTGTTCTTTTCAATCTGGTATATCTCTTCATTCATGACTTGAATCCAGTCTTCATTGTCCAAGGCATCTTTTACTATCTTAGGCTCAAAATCACATAGCAAACATGCGTCTTTTCTTAATTTGCCTCTTTTTATAGCTGCAAAATCCTTTGCCCCTATGATTTGATCAAGTTTATGGTGCCTTCTTACGTATTTTTCCAAAGTAAGCTCTTTTTCAGCTTCAGTTTGATCATTCAAGTTAAGTTCAGGGTGAAACTATGACTTGGCATCTCCATCAGATAGCTCGGCAGTCACCTCTTGTTGCCCAGAAATTTCATTCTATGTCTCGGCAGGTGCAGACTATTGCTCGGCAACTTCATTTTTGGTTTCGTTAGAATCCTCCTCTTCAAGATCGGTGAATGATCAGTAACTATCAGGCACAATCTTGCTTTCAGCTTCATTTCTTTCTGCATATTCATCAATTCTAACATTTGCACTTTCCACAATTTTGTTAGTGTTAGAATTAGAACATTTTTATGCCTTACTCTTAGTAGAATATCCAAGAAATATGCATTATTCTCCTTTAGCATCAAGTTTACCATTTCTGTTATTCTTTAGTATAAAACATCTACTCCCAAAGACTTTAAAATAACTTACAGTAGGTGCATGTCCATACCATAGCTCATAAGGTGTAGTATTTTTACCTTTATTGACTTTTACTCTATTCAAGGTATAAATAGCTATACTCACAACTTCTCTCCAATATTTCTGTGCAAAAATTTTCTCCGTCATTAATGTTCTGGCACAATCCATGATAGATTGATTTCTTCTTTCAGCTATACCATTCTATGGTGGTGTCCTAGGTGCTGACATCTGTCTCTTTATTCCTCAGTCATTCTAGAACCTGTTAAACTCATTAGAAATGAACTCACCTCCTCTGTCAGATCTTAGACATTTCAGACTCTTACCTGTTTCCTTTTCAACTTTTACCAAGTACCCCTTAAATAACTGAAATGCATCATATTTTTCTTTGAGAAACATAATAGTCATCATCCTAGAGTAGTCATCTACAAATAGAATAAAATATTTTTCTCCACAGTAACTTTTCTCACCAATAGGTCCACAAAGGTCAGTATGAACCAATTCCAAAATATTCTCAGAAGTATGAGTTTTTCTCTTAAAACTAGATTTAGTCATGTTTCCCAATTGACATTGCTTACACATTGCATTCTCAGGTTTCTTTAACTTAGGAAGCCCTCTAACCTTTTTCAATTTACTTATGCTTACCAAGCTATCAAAGTTTACATGACATAGGCTCTTATGCCATAACCAAACATCATTATATTATGCAAACATGCATGTCTCTTCAGCTAAATCCAGATAGAATAAGTTACCTTTTGTTTTCTCACCACCTCCAACAAATTCTCCATTGGCATCATAGATCTTTGCTTTCCTTTGATGGAATTCAACTCTATAACCAGAAGTGTTTAGCTGTGAAACACTCAACAAATTATACTTAAGATCATCAACCCAGTATACATCATCACATCTAATCTTGCTAGTCAATTGAATTGATCCTTTCCCTTTAACTCTACAAGGTGTATCATTACCAAACTTAACATATCCACCTTTACATTGATCTAAGGTTTCAAATTTGTCCTTATCACCAATCATGTGATGTACACAACCACTATCAATAATCCAACGATCACCTTTACTGATATAAGAAATTAGTGCATTTTTCTCATCATCATCAGAATCATCTTTCATTGCAACATACACAACTTCTATATCATTTTCATCAGATTTATTAGATTCAGTGTTAGAAGCTTCTTCAGCTATATAACAAGATTTCTTACCTTTATCTTTGTAATCCTTGTATTTTCTATAGTCTCATTCATCCTTTCTATCTTTGTACTTTCTATCTCTTCTTTCATCTTTCTCATTCTTGTCAGGACATCTAGCAGCAATATGACCAACTTTGTTACAAGAAAAAAAAAAATAGGAAGTTTACCTTTGAATTTTCCTTTTCCTCTAGCTAGTCTCCTTTCCATAAGTGCCTCAAGCTCTTCTAGATCATCATCTGAGGTGTCACTGTCAGTGTCCACACATTTCTTTCCTTTCCTTGATTTGTTGATGACCATCTGTGACTTGAATGTCAACAACATGTGGAGTATAGTTATCAAAATTTGACATCTCAAATGCAGTAAGTCTTCCTACCAAACTTTCCATAGTCAAATTGTTATTAGGAGTACATCTCAGTTCTTGAATTATATATACTCTAATAGCATAAATAGGAAGAAGTGTTCTCAGTACCTTGCTCATGATAGTGTCATCATCAATGTTTCCCTTAGCTCCTCTAATAGCATTTACAACTTCCTTTATCCTATCATAATATTGCACTATCTTTTCTCCTTCTTGCATTTTTAAATCATGAAACTTACCTCTCAAGCTTTCAGATTTGGCTCTTAGCACATTTGTATCACCTCCATAAATGGTTGCAAGGGAATCCAACATCTGCTTTGCGCTTGTACAATCCTTGATGTCCTAAAATTCATGATATTTTAGAGATGATGCAAGTTCCAACATTGCTTGATTGTGTTCATGATTTTCTCTTAATTGTGTAGCATTCAGAACTCTAGTAGGGGCTACATATTCTATTTCAATATGTCGTTTAGCAGAATCACCAATACCAGCCAAGTGAAATTTCATCAAACTTTACCATGCAAGAAATTTTTCCTTGTTAATCTTCAGTCCATCCCTTTTATACATCTTGATCTTTATCTCCAACTACCTTCAAACTTATTCAAGAGAACAAGTGCTCTGATACCAATTGCTAGGATGAATTCAGAATAACTAAAGGGGGGTGAATTAGTTATCCTTAGGTCTAGATGTTCCTATATAAAACTTTAAACCAACTTCAACAAATCAGATATGCTTAGAAACAATAAACAACCAAAGTGTGCAGTTTACTGTACTAATGGAATAAGCTTGCAGAAACTTAATAGTAAAACACAACAATAACATTCACACATTTTGACACCATGATTTAACATGGAAACCCAATATAGGAAAAACCACCAGTAACATGCTACCAAAATTTCACTCTTCTGAAGTGATGCCTCGTTAGGATCCAACCCTGTTAAAGGTTACAAAACACACTATCAAATGTGACCTGGTTAAAGGATTTAATCACCCTGTCAGGAGTGGCCTTGTTAGAGGACTTAGAACATTCCAATCTAAATGTCACATTGTTCAAAGGATTTATACAATGACTATTAGGTCAACCTGGTTAAAGAATTTGAACTGATACAATGGTTTGAAAGTAATCAATAGGTGTGATCTGATACATACAACTTATTTTGCAAATCTAGATCCAATTTTAGCTCTAATTCTAATTCACTGAGTGGCCTCCATTTTCATATCAAACTTCAGATCTTCTTGGAAATCCATCAAGCAATCACTTCACTTCTCTACTCAACCTTCTCTGCTAGGTCTTTACCAATCAGTCAATTAACCATGCAATACTTTTTTGCATTTAACTTCTCCTTGCTTGGATACAATAACAATAACCACGATATGTTATAATATACCTCTTCATCTAGGTCAGATAATTCTTTTGTCGCTTAATCAAGATCATAGATCTTAGGTTAGGTCAGATCCAACGGATCTTTCCATCATTACATTTAATTTACTTCTCCAATATAATCATTAATTAAACATTGAATCCATGCTCTAATAACGGTTTCCCGTGCATTAAATGAGTGTAGACCAATCTTAATTAACAATTCATATCCCAATAAAATCAACTATGTCATCCATAGATCTCAAATCTCATCAATTAAAAAAATGTTGTTGCTCATCTTTCTCTGTCTCCGTCAGCATTTCACTAGCGCTCGACATCATCTTTTCTTTGCTCGGCATCACCTTTCGCTTTGCTCGGCATCAACCTTCCATTGAACTGTCAGTGATAGATAAACAATGTATCACTTTCCCAAAGTGCCAAATGATCAAGTACCCTAGTGTATACTCATAACTCATCCATTCCCTTGGTCTTCTTTTTATCCCATTCTTTCAAATCTTCATCAATCAATGGATAAGGTGTTGAGACTGAAAAAAGCAGTAAGGGTTTTTGAAGTACCATGTTAAAATTTTGCATTTTGACCCCCTAAAGTGTTTTTTTTTAGCCTATTTTCCCTGATGAAATTCTGAGGTCTACCATACATGTCAAGTTATAATCACCTATTTTTTGGCATTTGAAGACATCTTAGTTCGTTAGTTTCAAGTTTCGAGTTGTCTCGTGATGTCTTGTTCTAGGCACTTGTCAAAATCTGCATTTCTGCCTAAGTGTCAATTTGCTGTAACAAGCCCAGTTCACATTTGAATATCGTGTGTCCTGTTGAGTGTCATGACCTGCCACTTTGGGAATATTTATTATGCATATCAAAGAGCCTATTTTTCAAATCCCAAGTCATTTTGATATGTTTTGACTAGTTTTCAAACCCCTCAAAGTTGGTAGTTTGATGTTGTCATGAATTGTGTAATTGATCAGAATTCTGAGTAGCCCTGTTTGACTGACTGTAACTTTTGACCTAGTGACCTAATTGAAAAATTTCCTTTTTTACTCCATTGAAGAGGTCAAATAATTCTTAATCCTCCATCTTCAGGTCATAAAAAGTCCATTTGGTCATTTTGCTAAGCCATTTCCATTTGCAATTTCTATCAATGTGCCAAACTGTCAAATGCAGATTTCAGAATGACCTACTTTGAGGTCTTACAATTTCACACCCAGTTGAATGGAATGGATAATTGAAGGCTACTCTATATTCTAGGCATGCAAATGTGCTATCCTAATGATTTCCAAGTTATGACGAATCCATTTGTCCAGTTTGCCAATCTGATTCCGTTTGCAGTTTCTAAAAATTTGATGCAGATCAGTTGCACAGCTTGGTCGGAGGCCCTGTTTACGAGGTTATATCTTGAATACCATGATTGGTCATATCAGGAAAATGGTTGCCATAAATTATAGACCAATTTTACTTTCCAGTTTACCAGGTCGCAGATCTTGAGGGTTTTGTTTGCACACTTTTCAAGTTTCCTTTCATTTGCCGAAATCATTATTCTTCATGTTTCCTATTTTCTGCATTTCTAAGTGGCTACTTTCAAGGGGCCGCCAAATGTGCCTGGATAATTTTCAAGAGGCACCCTTCTGGATCTGTATCATTCACATAGCATACTTCCAGTAACCAAAGGCTCAAATTCTCAGGAGATCTTTTGACTTGTTTTCAAACTCAAAACCAAATGCATTTACCACTATCTGAAAGGGTGATTTACATAATTGTCCTAAATAGGCAACTTTGGTAATTAAAATATTTTGACCTATCTGGTTTTGCAAAGCGTCATTTTTCTGTATGGAATAATGTCAATCATAAGACGCGTGTGCCCATCACCACGTTCTGGTTACTTGATTTCGTCAGTTTTCAAGACTAGTTCCAGAGACCACTTTATTTTCATTAAGATGCAAAGATGTCAAAGGTTGATTTTGTTGGCTACAAGAGGCGTGTGTTTCAGTTTTGAAAGATGTTTCAGGCGACCGTGGTTTGAATATGTGGTTTTTATAATTTGTAAGCCGCAATCTTGATCAAGAAGCAATGAAGGATATTTAAAAGGTTTGTTTAAAACTGTATTAAATGCAATCCAAAAACATTGAGTGGATGCCACGCTGGAACAAGATATAGTTTTAAATATTTTGAAAGAAATGAAATTGAAAGGAGGCTGCGTGATTGCATTTTAATATATTGTAATCTTTAGAAACTTTTAGACAAAATCAACTGGCAGTTGCTTAGAATGTCACGCAATATATCAAAGTGCATTGTAAAATGGATTCAACACCAAATTGGAGACTCCTGCGTAGCATTTGAAGGAGGTTCTCAACATTAAAAACATGTTCACAAATTGCTAGAGGTCTTGGGCTGAAATGCATTGGAAGAGCTTCAAAGGTTGCGAAGGAGGTGAATCCAGTGTAATTAAAAGAGGAAGCCACACATTTGTTTTAAAGAGAAGGCTTCAAATCTTTATAAAAACCAATATATTAACTTGATTGCGCAAGGCATTTCGTAAGGTTTTTAAATTTTTTCCAGCAAACACATCCATGGTCTGCGCTGGATTTCATGGGGAACTGTTAAAGTTTTGAAGCATTAAAACAGAAATACCAATGCCAAGTGATGCTACCAGCCAGCGAGCATGCATGGAGGATTGTTAAAAACTCCAATCCAAATGCAATTAGCAAATTATCAAAGTGATTAAAAGTCTGCGCAAGGTGAGTGAATAAAATGTTATATGGAAAATGTTGCAACTGCAGAGGAAGCGTCCACATTGTGCAAGGCATAGATAAAAAAATATTGCACAGTAAATGGTCTTGTGAAGGTTAAGCAACATGTGGGGATGTTTGAAAATGTAAAACATTTGAAAATATAAATACCTAAAATGCTACGTAGAAGGAGAGGCCAGTACATATTTTTGTTAAAAGACAAAGCACAAGGGAGATGTACCCAGCCCATTGTTTAAAAGCTGAGCAAGTTAAATTTAAACAGACCAATGGAAGCCATCAAATATTGGAAAGTTGCATTGCATTGAAGGTGCATAGCCATTTTGGGGGGGCTGACCAAATACATCAAAACAACAAAATCTATAAACTCTGTGCAGCATGTTGCCCAGAAAAGTGGAGGAAGTAGCCTGCATAAAAACCAAATGCCTGCGATGAAATACAAACAAGAAGTTAGATTATAAAAGGCATGAAAATACAAATCAAACAAATGCATTACTTGTGCAGATTTTGGGGGATATTTGAAGTTTTAAAACTAATTGCAAAGACAAAAACCAACATAGACCACCAGGTGAGTTTTTTAAAAACATTCATATTAAATGAAATTGAAAATAAGACTACAGATTGGGGAAGCAATGAGGATGTTTGTTAACTCTTTCAAATATATAACTAAAGGCTGCGCAGAACATAGGAGAAGAAATAAATAGAAAGACGTTGCAAAGTGGAAGCATAGACAAGTATATGAATTGTTTGACCAGCACCGATTGGCTGGAGAAATAATCAGACCCCTATGCAGCATTTGATGGAGAGTTTTTTTGATAAAACATCAAAAATATTAAAATGCAAATAGCTAGCGTTTTGGAGGTGCTTTGTTTTGAGTGGTTTTTTTTTTGTTTTAAAAACCATGTGCAATGAGTAGGTAGCCCATGTGGGAGGATGGAAAAAGTCCTTCATGAATCTTGTGCAGACATTGAAGGAAAGAAGAAGCCAGCAGACAAGTGAAAAATCAATGCATTTTAAGGAAGGAGACTGCGTGAGTTTTGACAGGAAGTTGTGTGGACATTGGAGGAGGCATTTGAAGGAGCCCATGCAGCAAGTTCATTGAAGATTTTAAAAGTTTTCAGAACTTGACAGGAGTAAAACAAGCGTAGCATGCTGGAATGATAAAATGAAAACATGGCAAAGACTCCAGCACATTGGAGAAAGTCTCATATAATGAACATAGTGTCTTTTTATGCGCGGCCTTTGGTGGATTTTATTTTTGGTTTTAAGTATTTTAAAGGAAGCAAAATGCATGTGCATTGGTGAGCCCAGATTGAAGTGTGTTTAGTTTGAAATTTGCAAAGTAATGCATAATTTGCAAAAGGGAATCCACAGCAGGAGGTGCCTAGCCTTATGGAGGAGGATTTTCATATTAGACAGCAACAAAAGATGACCATTAGTGAGCAGCATCTATAGGAGTCTCTAAAATTTGAAAATAATGAAAATAATTTGTCCCACATTGGGAGTGGAGAAGAAGTTTATGGTATTTATATACTAAAACCAACAATACTTGAAATAAGTAAAAGAACCAAGAGGCCATTTGGTGGACCTCTTGGCTGGAGAAGGTAATGCGCGGTGGGCCCCACCCTAATCTTGGATGAAAATGCACAGATGACAAGTGGTGCCCAGTTGGCAGTCAACGAATCAAAGGATGCCACATGGCGCCAAGTGGCGCAATTGTAGTGCAGTTCAAAAGCACCAATCAGAAATTGACACGTGGTGCCAAGTGGACCTGCAGACCAATCAGAGGGTGACACTTGGTGCATTCTGGTGAGGTGCGCGAATTTCATATTATTTTTATTTTAAAATTATTTCAACAAGTTGGTTAACCAATGACCATCTTCCACAAAATCCAAGGGTTTACTTATTGGCTTAATGGAAAGATGCACACTATCTACCCATTAAGAAAATAAGCCCTTGCAACAAGTGTCACATGTTGGTGCATTGTGAGGAAAAAATGAATTAATTGAAATAATCAATTAAATTCATCACAAAAAGAAAATGGTTAAAAGGTGAGCAACTTAAAAAAGATCTAAGGGTTTGCTTATTGGCTTAATGGGAAGATGCTCACCATCTAACCATTAAGCAAATAAGCCATTGGCCAACTTAGCACTTCAGACACATGGCACCCAGTGGATCTGCAGGCCAATAAGAGGCTGCCATGTGTCACTTTTTGGAAAAAGGTTTTGAAATGGTATTAAAACATTTTGAATCCGTGAGATTGAAGTATTAAAATTAAATATTATTCAATAGTCAAACTATTGAACTAGTGCATAATTTTAAATATTTCAAAGTATTTAAAAGTTCAAAACTGAAAATATGCACGGGAAGG
>MU224082.1:897366-907882 GCA_018584345.1 Thuja plicata
CTTGAAAGAAACTTGCAAATAATCAAATGGTTACCTTATAACCAGAATGTTTCAGAATACCTTGTAAACTTAACATAGAAGAGCACATACAAAGAAAAAGAGACAACAATAGAGGAGAGTAAAATTGTACCGTATATTATTTATAAGATCCAGCTTTTCATACATGAGAAATTACACAGCTTCAAAAGATAGACAGAAACCAGAATATCTGAATTCTGTGATATATTATCTCCTCTCCAAAAATTGTTCCAACATCAAAGGCCCTTAACTATTAAAACTCTTATGCTATATATAGGTTTTTGACCACCTTGGAATCCCTTAAGGATGCAACAAGCTTTGGATGGTCACAAAACCCTAACCCTAAAGATACAAGAGAGACAAAAGAATGAGAGAGAAGAAGCGGTGAAAAAGACAGAGTCAAAAGGGTATAATCAGATATCTCTTGATCTTATCCTGATCTAGCGACTGCAATCTGATTTGTAGATGGTAGCTGGTGTATTTATGCTGAGTCTGGATAGTTGTTCTCGCCTGCTCACCTACATCTCCTTTTGAAATAACTGTCCATCTTATCTTTGAACAGTGCAGCGCCAAGTGCTTACCTCACTCATCATCCAAAATTTCTTCCTCTACTACAGGCTTCTTTTTCTTCAGTGTCGTCATGACTTCCCATGCCTTTACTTCATCATCTGTTGGCCAATTAAAGTCCTGAGTACTCTGTACCTGTATCTTTTGCCTGTCCCATCTTACATCAGTGATGTTCTTGACATCAAGTAGGAACTTGTTGATATCTGTCTCAGCTTTGAATGCCTCATCCAATATTAAATTAAATCTATCTATATCAACCTCAGTTCCCAAAATAAATGTATCTTCATTAGGCATCTTGGTGTCAAACTCACTCCTCCAGGCATCTATAGCCTTTACCTGATCATCATCTCCTTTTAAGGTAGGAATAAACCTATTGAAATCATTTGAAAAGAGACTCAATTTAGCCTCTATCTAGTTCAATTTTCCTTTGAAGAATGAGAGTGCAATGTTTACTCTTTTGATCTCATCTTCCACCTCTATGACTATTGGAGGAAAATCTGCCCTTATGGACTGCAAAGATGACAACTTTTCAAATAAACTTGCTCTGGCAGACCACTTTGTGAAGTAAGGGTTTAGAACTACAAGGTACCTCAATACCTCAGCTTGCAATATAGGAAACTTATTATATGTATTAACTACAACATCATCTTTGTCTTTTAGGATCTCAATCCTATGTTTTAATATGCCTTTTAGTGCCCTCAAAGCTATTGCATTTCCTTTTTCATTATCCACCTTTTGTTCCACAGCCTCTTCTGACTTAGGCTTGTCTTCAATCTGCATAGGTGGTGGTTGTGCAGGCACATACACTACCTCAGGATTTGCTTCCAATTCATTTGGCAATGTCTTTATCAGCTGATCCCTCTGGTATAATTGTATATGGCACATGTCTCTGTCCTTAGACAGTGCACTTGTTTCTTCCAATAAAGTAGTATACCTTTCAAAAAATTGCTTTGTCTTATCCTCATTCAATTGGGCCCAGTGTGTCATAATTTGGGAGATTTCTAAGTCTCCTGTATTTTGGACTGACCACACCATCTGATTCCCCACCATATTCTCTTGAATGTTCACTAATTGGGGCTTCTGGTCCTTAGGGCTCAAACTCCACATGGCAAAGGCCTGAGACTTTGGGTTATACCCAAATCCTTTGATCATTTCTCCCACTTGGACTTCACTAACCATCTTAAGGTCAGGCTACTTCCTAATTTGATCTATAATGAATGCAGATGCTAAATCCCAGCCTTCAACCAATAAGATCCCACTTTCTAGTACCATCTTCCTGGCATCTTCAGGAGAGATGTCCTCACTTTCAGGATCATAATTTTGTAGGGCCACTAGAGCTTCATTGGTAATTGTTTCTTTTCCATCCATAGTTAATTGGGACCTTAGTTGCTCTATTTTGTGCCACCTCAGGAAGTCTTTAAACTCCTCTATCTTCACAAAGCTGTCATCGTCCAGGAATTTTTGCTGATGAAGCAATCTTTCATCAACACAGGCCCTAAGTGGTACCTCAACCTCATCTTCTAGGCTAGGCCTTTGCTTCTTGCCTTCCCTGATTGCTTTTCTCAGGTTATGATCATATAGCTTGGTGCATGGTACTAAGGCCTTAGCCTTATCCTTTTTCTTACTTTGGCCCTCCTCTGAAGGTTGTCCTAATTCCAACTTCTGCCTTTTTGCAGCTGGTTGTTCCACATCATCTAGCTGAGTGGCAACTGTTAAATCAATAATGTGTTGTTCTGCTCCCTGCAACTGTGGGATTTCAGCCATTTCTTGCTCTGGGGCTTGTTGTGGTGGAGGAAGCACAGGAGGACGTGCATAATCACTGTCATCATCACTCTCCTCTTCTAATTCTGAGTGTTCAGGTGATTGAGCACCTTTCTTATCCAAGACTGTATCCAATTTTTCTACTAACACATAGTAGTTGTCTATCATATCCTTAATCCTATCAAAATATGAGAGATCAGGGTAAAAACCCCCAAAGGATAACCCATTTCTTTTTGTTTGTGTCTACAGCTTCAGCAGCTCCTGAATTCTCAATCTTCTCATATGAATGTCATCTTCATCCAAGAGGTTTCTTGTTGAATCTTCCTCTATGCATTCACAATGGACGTTGGTATTAGGGATAGTAGGAGTATACAACTTCCTAACCCCAGCCATGAAGCCTTCTAGGTCAATGTACCTATAAGAGGCTACCGCCATCCTGTACTTCTCTAACCATTGACCTACTTCATCTATGGCATTCTTACCAATTGTAAAATTTGCAATTTTAAATTGTCTAGGGGTTATAGTCCCCTTTTTATGTGGTGCAAAGTGTTCATTGTCTGTTAGCATCAGCTGCCAAATGAATTCCATAGCAGAAACTCTCATAGGCACATGATAAGGCAATAAATGGGGTGGATGAATACACCCATATACTCTGATTATGGTGAAATTATCCTCCAAGAAGAAATCACCCCAGTTGTGGTTTCGAGACCAATTTTCTTTATAATTGCAGGGCCTAAGCAATTGTATGATCTTCAATGGGACTCTAGTCCTGCTTGTCCCCAAACTCTGCACAATTGGGTATACAATCCAATTTTGGAAGGCACAGTAGTCACATTCTCTAGAAGTATAATTCCAAACCCTAACCCAGAACTGGATAGGATTTGGCTGTGCCTGATAAAATCTCTGAGGAGACAAGTTATGTGTATACATGATTACAAAATTTTAATATAAGAGAAGGTGCATTAGAACTGAATAATGCAAGAATTTAGGCTCCTTCTCCTTGGGGTTCTTCAATCTCTTCTGCGTTGCAACAAAACCCTTGTGCATTTCATCAATTATATGCTGAATGTAATCATAGCTGGTGCTTGAATGCACCTCTTGTAGGTCTAATACCATCATTAAGATACTAGAACTGATTCTCTCTGCATCTCCATCAATCCCTAGCACTCTACATAGGGCATAAGCATTGTACTTGATGTAGAAGTGCAGGTCCTTGTAATAATATGGATAGGGCTCAACCATAGGACCTAAGTAATTTTTTAGTTCTTTTAACATATTCTTCTGCAATAAGCCTTTTGCAATACCAGGCTTAGAACTGTATCTCTTTTCCTGCCTTGTCATGTTAATTTTTGTAGACATGGTGCTGAATAAGCCAAAGGCTTGCATGAATGAGTTTCTGTTCAAAATTAACAAGGCAGTACCATCATCCCTTTTGATGGTCTTTGTGAGGGCATCATAGTGATTTGCTAGGTCAAGAAATAGGTCTACATCTAAGAAAACATCAGGAACAAGAAACCTAGCCAGACCACATGTCCAAGGGTTTGAAACAGGGATGGGCTTATCAGAATTCTTATAAAAGTATGTGAAAAGAGAGTAACCTGTTGTGCCCAGGGTCACAACATCTCGAATGTTTTTGTACTCGTCCAGGAGGACACTAACATCAGCCTTCTTATTCTATGTTGAACCTGGCAGAAGATGGAGAAACTCATCAGAGTAACTCGGTTTTCCTTTCTATTCCTCTCCACTGTCTCCACTTGTTGAAGCGACGCTCACAACTCTGCTCATATCTGCAACACCCTGAATTTATTTTTTATTACCGATATTGAAACAAATCTAATCTCCAATATCATCTGTTTGTTCTAAGCATAATCTTCTGCAATTTTAGAAATCTCTGATCACTTTGGATACATTGCAAACTGCTCAAAATATCACTTTTCTGAAAATTAGCAACTTGGCTCTGAAAACTTGAAAGCACGGTGAAAAAGAATGAATGCACTATCAACTCCTTATAGCTGTCATTCAGAGTACATAGCTCATAATTCAGAAACATCAGTTCTGCCATTAATTTGCCATGCCGTGAACTTTGAAAAACCTAGCCGTAGTTGCTGAAGTTGACAGGAAATCAAATTTTCAAAAATGAATCCTCAAAGCAATCATAAATCATTTAAGAGAGCTGACATGTCACCTTTTGATTCGTTATCTATCATACATCTCAGCTACCCTTTTTGCACTGTGATCAAAATACAGGCCTGTGATTGGTTGCCGAGTGATTTACTCTATCACATCAAGAAACTGCCACCGTTTTTTAGATTTTGTGATCAGGCGACCACGCGACTGCATTAAGTCTCTTTGTCGCAAGCCTTTGTTATTAACCATGGTTCCATCTAGAGACTTGGTGACAGTGTGTTTTCTTAACCTTGGCTAACCCAAGTGACCATCTGGCGATCAGGCGACAAAACTGAAATCATAGTCGCGGGGAGTTAAGACTAACTCATCTTTCTTTTCGAGACCTCGCGACTAGCCGTTACTACTAACCTTTACGGTTGTCTCCCTGTCGCTGAATGCTTACATTCTGTTTCAAGACTATGCGACAACCTTTAGTCGCCCAGTCGGGAGATATATTCAACTTTACCTTAACAAGTTATATGCACCTTTTCTTTACTTCTGACGACTTCACGACATACCCTAATCGCCAAGTCGGGAGGAATTTTCTCCTGGGGCACTTTTCTTTCCAGACACCACGACAACCGTTGGATCTTCTGATTCTTTCATCTGACGGCTAGCGCTTAATCACCAGATGTTCCTTACATACCCTTAAATTATTTCCAGACACCGTGACTGAAGGGAAAGCACCTTAGTCTCGAAGTCGCTGAATCCACTTTCTCCTTCTGGCGGCCACGCGACTACCCACTTACTTTATGACAGATGTCACTCAATCATTTTTCCTCTTACTGCATAACAGAAAACTGAAGCATTTATCTTGTTCTGGTGACATCCCGACTGAGCATTACCACAAACTCCAAACGGTTAGTCGCGTAGTTTGAGCTAAAATCTCTTAACCACCATTTTATTCCGAGACTACGCGACTGAAGGAAAACTTAACTGTTTGCTTTGGCTTGATTTGGCGATAACACGACATGAAGTAATCATGAAGTCTAAGAACCTTTTCATAACTGTGAGAAATCTTCAGCGATCACCCGACTAACAGTGGGTCCCATCTTTACAAAGCTTATAACATGAAGATCTTGCGACTACCCGATTGAAAGAAATCGCTGAGTCTCATAAAATTGAAGGAATATTCTAATTCTGAATGAGACTATGCGACACAAGAAAAAAACAAAGTTGGGAAGAGCTTTGGAATATTCGCTGGGGGTAACGCGACGAGGTGACCTAACTTAAAACACATGCCTTTAGTGAATGAAAAAGGTAACGCTAAAACATAAGGCATGGCTTAGGGTTTAAAATTCATCGTTTAACACTTGGATAACTAGGGTTTTTCAGGGTTTTTTGCAAATTTGGCAAGGTTTAGACTTGAAAACCTGAAACAATGGTAGACAGTGATGACTTTAAATTTCCATGCCCAATGAAGATATGTTTTGATAGTGATGACGTTGACAAGGCCGTGAAATGTGATACATATAATATGGACCCTTTTCCTATACTTGGGTTGGACACTTTGCAAATTTAAAGAACATATCCCTGTGATAAGTTTAATGTTGTTGTTTATGATGAATATGATGATGAACGTTTTGGTGTGGATTCAGTTTTTCATAAACATAGTGTCAGGATTTCTTGCTCACATCATGATCTTGAAGATAGTAGTAAGTCTGAAAGTGTTTTCTCAGATTTGCAAATGACAGTAGAACCATTGATTGATGATACTTGTTCACAAGATGCTAATAGGAGTTTGGATCAACAAGTTGTCTCTAATTTTGTGCAATCAGATTTTTGTTTTGAGACATTCTTTTTTAGTTTGCAAGGTGTTGAGGTAAAAGAAGTGTATTCTTTGGCGCAAACTAACGTTTAGAATGTGGATGTTTTCTGCCATGAGAGTGAGATGGAATGTTCCTTCTTCCAGGAAGTCAGCAATAGGGAATCGTGTGATGTTTTGATGTCACACTATGATCAGCATGCACAACAGTTTAATGACAAGTAATGATAATTTTTTTGATTACATTTTGTTTGATATGTTGAAGATTCAGGGCAGCAGTTTTTATCAAGTGAATGGATATGATAGCCTCAATTTACCTTGGATGTTCAGAGATGAAAATCATATGTTTGACAGAGGTAAGAGATGAATCCTATTTTGGGGATTTGAGCCTTTGTAAATAAGCTTCTTGTTTGTACAGTTGCTTTCTTTCCCTTTCAGTCATGTGGTGTGTTTCCTTTCAATAAAAGGGTTCCATGTTTTTGGAGAAAAGTTTTAAAGGAGAAGAGAGAGAAAGTGAAAGAGAAAGTCTAATTTCTTTTTGGGTGGTCTATTGTACCATGAGATTCTAAAAGTTCTCTGCATACCCGCATGGGGCACACGTCCACAATCAGAGCCACTGTTGGGACTGAAAAGAGTAGTAAGGGTTTTTGAAATACCATGTTGAAATTTTGCATTTTGACCCCCTAAAGTGTTTTTTTTGAGCCTATTTGCCCTGATGAAATTCTGAGGTCTACCATACATGTCAAGTGGTAATCACCTTTTTTTTGGAATTTGAAGACATCTCAGTCCGTTAGTTTCAAGTTTCGAGTTGTCTCGTGATGTCTTGTTCTAGGCACTTGTCAAAATCTGCATTTTTGCCAAGTGTCAATTTACTATAACAAGCCCAGTTCGCATTTGAATATCTTGTGTCCTGTTGAGTGTCATGACCTGCCACTTTGGGGATGTTTATTATGCATATCGAAGAGCCTATGTTTTGAATCCCAAGTCATTTTGATATGTTTTGACTAGTTTTCAAACCCCTCAAAATTGGTAGTTTGTTGTTGTCATGCATTGTGTAATTGATCAGAATTCTGAGTAGCCCTGTTTGACTGACTGTAACTTTTGACCTACTGACCTAATTGAAAAAATTCCTTTTTTACTCCATTGAAGAGGTAAAATACTTCTTAATCCTCCATCTTCAAGTCATTACAAGTCCATTTGGTCATTTTGCTAAGCCATTTCCATTTGCAATTTCTATCAGTGTGCCAAACTGTCAAATGCAGATTTCTGAATGACCTACTTTGAGGTCTTACAATTTCACACCTGGTTGAATGGAATGGATAATTGAATTCTCCTATGTATTCTAGGCATGGAAATTTACTATACTGATGATTTCCAAAATATGACGAATCCATTTGTCCAGTTTGCCAATCTGATTATGTTTGCAGTTTCTCATAATTTGATGCAGATCAGTTGCACAGCTTGGTCGGAGGCCCTATTTGCAAGGTTATATCTTGAATACCTTGATTGTTCATATAAGGAAAATTGTTTCCCTAAATTATAGACCAAATTTACTTTCCAATTTGCCAGGTCGCAGATCCTAAGGGTTCTGTTTGCACACTTTTCAAGTTTCCTTTCATTTGCAGAAATCGTTATTCTTCATGTTTCCTATTTTCTGCATTTCCAAGTGGCTACTTTCGAGGGGCTACCAAATGTGCCTGGATAATTTTCAAGAGGCTTCCTTCTAGATATGTATCATTCACATAGCATACTTCCAATATCCAGAGGCTCAAATTCTCAGGAGATCTTTTGACTTGTTTTCAAAGTCAAAACCAAATGCATTTACCGCTATCTGACAGGGTGATTTGCAGAATTGTTCTAAATAGGCAACTTTGCTAATTAAAATATTTTGACCTGTTTGGTTTCACAAAGCGTCATTTTGCAGTATGGAAGAATGTCAATAATAGGACGTGTGTGCCCAGCACCACATTTCGGTTACTTGATTTCATCAGTTTTCAAGACCAGTTCCAGAGACCACTTACTATATTTTCATTAAGATGCAAAGATGTCAAAGGTTGATTTTGTTGGCTACAAGAGGAGTGTGTTTCGGTTTTGAAAGATCTTGATCAAGAAGTAATGAAGGATATTTAAAAGGTTTGTTTAAAACTGTATTAAATGCAATCCAAAAACATTGAGTGGATGCCACGCTAGAACAAGATACAGTTTTAAATATTTTGAAAGAAATGAAATTGAAAGGAGGCTGCGTGATTGCATTTTAAAATATTTTAATCTTTAGAAACTTTCAGAAAAAATCAATTGGCAGCTGCTTAGAATGTCGCGCAATATATCAAAGTGCATTGTAAAAAGGATTCAACACCAAATTGGAGACTCCTGCGTAGCATTTGAAGGAGGTTCTAAACATTAAAAACATATTCACAAATTGCTAGACGTGCTAGGCTGAAATTCATTGGAAGAGCTCCAAAGGTTGCGAAGGAGGTGAATCCAATGTAATTAAAAGAGGAAGCCACACATTTGTTTTAAAGAGAAGGCTTCAAATCTTTATGAAAACCAATATATTAACTTGATTGAACAAGGCACTTGGTAAGGTTTTTAAATTTTTTCCAGCAAACACATCCATGGTCTACGCTGGATTTCATGGGGAATTGTTAAAGTTTTGAAGCATTAAAACAACAATACCAATGCCAAGTGATGCTCCCAGCCAGCAAGCATGCATGGAGGATTGTTAAAAAGTCCAATCCAAATGCAATTAGCAAATTATCAAAGTGATTAATAGTCTGCACAAGGTGAGTGAATAACATGTTATATGGAAAATGATGCAACTACAGAGGAAGCTTCCACATTGTGCAAGGCATAGATAAAAAAAATATTGCACAGTAAATGGTCTTGTGAAGGTTACGCAACATGTGGGGATGTTTGAAAATGTAAAACATTTGAAAATCTAAATGCCTGAAATGCTACGTAGAAGGAGAGGCCAGTACATATTTTTGTTAAAAGACAAAGCACAAGGGAGATGTAACCAGCGCATTGTTTAAAAGTTGAGCAAGTTGAATTTAAAGAGACTAATGGAAGCCATCAAACATTGGAAAGTTGTATTGCATGGAAGGTGCACAGCCATTTTGAGGGGGGCTGATCAAATACATCAAAACAACAAAAACTATAAAGTCTGTGCAGCATGTTGCCCAATAAATTGGAGGAAGTAGCCTACATACAAACCAAATGCCTGTGATGAAATACAAACAAGAAGTTAGATTATAAAAGGCATGCAAATACAAATCAAACAAATTCATTACTTGTGCAGATTTTGGGGGATATTTGAAGTTTTAAAACTAATTGCAAACACAAAAACTAGCGTAGACCACCAGGTGAGTTTTTTAAAAACATTCATATTAAATGAAATGGAAAATAAGACTGCAGATTGGGGAAGCAATGAGGATGTTTTTTAATTCTTTCAAATATATAACTAAAGTTTGCGCAAAACATAGGAGAAGCAATAAATAGAAAGACGTTGCAAAGTGGAAGCACAAACAAGTATGTGAATTGTTTGACCAGCACCGATTGGCTGGAGAAATAATCAGACCACATATGCAGCATTTGATGGAGAGTTTTTTTTGATAAAACATCAAAAATATTAAAATGCAAATAGCCAGCGTAGCATTTGGAGGTGCTTTGTTTTGAGTGGTTTTTTTTTTTGTTTTAAAAACCAAGTGCAATGAGTAGGTAGCCCACGTGGGAGGATGGAAAAAGTCCTTCATGAATCTTGTGCAGACATTGAAGGAAAGAAGAAGCCAACAGACAAGTGAAAAATTAATGCATTTTAAGGAAGGAGACTGCGTGAGTTTTGGCAAGAAGTTGTGTGGACTTTGGAGGAGGCATTTGAAGGAGCCCACGCAGCAAGTTCATTGAAGATTTTAAAAGTTTTCAAAACTTGACAGGAGTAAAACCAGCATAGAATGCTGGAATCATAAAATGAAAACATGGCAAAGACTCCAACACATTGGAGAAAGTCTCATATAATGAACATAGTGTCTTTTTATGCACAGCCTTTGGTGGAGTTTATGTTTGGTTTTAAGTATTTTAAAGGAAGCAGAATACCTGTGCATTGGTGAGCCCAGATTGAAGTGTGTTTAGTTTTAAATTTGCAAAGTAATGCATAATTTGCAAAAGGGAATCCACAGCAGGAGGCGCCTAGCCTTATGGAGGAGGATTTTCATATTAGACAGCAACAAACGATGGCCATTA
>MU224082.1:918432-939092 GCA_018584345.1 Thuja plicata
ATATAGAGAGAGAGAGAGAGAGAGAGAGAGAGAGTAGACAGTTTTTGTTGGAACACTTATTCATTTTTTCTAAGTTTTTCCATCAATGCCAAAGGGAGAGATTGTTGGCAAGCGATCATTTTGTGTAAATGTGATTCACTTTTTGGTTTTCATTTATGGAAACACATCTAGGTTTCAAATTGATTTCTTTAAAGATGAGTATTTTTGATTAAAAAATTGACTAAGTATAAAAGCAAAGATATAGAAGTATTTTGGATATCGAAGATTGAGATTGATGAAATAGGGAAAGAGAGATTAGAGGAAGACAATATGGGGTATGTATGACCTCCATCTAAGATCAGTTTGATTTTGGTAATGTCTGCGGTGAGTTAGAAATAATTGAAGACAGACAGAATGCAGCAGAATAGTGATACAAAGCAGTTGGACAGTAGCAAAGATTAAGGGAGTATGACATAGACTCAAGGCAATTGAAGTTGGATTTTGGTTGTTGATAACCTACATATTGACTATGCAAGAGTGCCAACTTTGCATTTGATATTTACTATATTAATGTATTTTGTATTGAAGGATGAATTTGTAATATTTGTAATATTCATATTGGGAGCCGACTTTGTAAAGTTGTGAGATATATATGTGAGATCTTCTTTTGATAAAAATATATGATGATGATAGTGGTTAGTTGGATAAGTTTTTGAGCGAATAGCATAGAAGAGAATGACAAAGATCATTGAAGAGCTATAAAGGAACTATCTAAGCACTAGTGTTGCTTGTTTTGTTCATGACTAAGAACACTTTGTAAACTGAATTATTTTGTAAGAGTTGTAAGCTCAGTTGGCCCCTAAAAAGGTGTTGTGAACCTCTAACAGGGTTTTAATTCCTTTAACAAGGAAATGTGCTATGTAATATTCAGCTCCTAATAGGGCTAAGTCTCCTAACAAGGACATTATACTTTAGTACATGCTTGTGGGTACCATCCCCACCGGGGTTTTCCCTTGGCCAGGGTTCCCTCGAAAACAAAATATGGTGTTATGAGTATTGTGTCATTTTCTTATGTTATTTTCTTTACTACAAGTTTATGGTTAATGTTTAAATGGTTGAAGAATTTAATTAAGTGCTATAATACTGATTCACCCCCCCTCTCATTATTATCCAATCCTAATGGTTATATTTGAGAAGGAACATTTATGTCATATAATTTTCATATCATCTAACTAGCAACACCCAAATTGGATAGTTTGTCCGCTAAAGAATTGCCCTCTCTATAAATATGATTAAAAGTCTTATGATGAAGAGAATCAAATATTTCCAAAACTTGTAGAACAAGTGATTTAAGTCTCCATTTTATTTATCTTCTCATTCTAAGAGTATTGATGACTATTTTTTAGTCCCTTTTTATCTTCACTTTCAAAAGTCCTAAATCTTTGCATAGAATCAGACCTTCAAGTAAAGCTTTAAATTCTACCACATTATTGGTATCCTTCTCCAAAGAGTTGGCCTATTTTGCAATAATTTCTCCTTTATTTGAATGAATGACACAACCAGCACCTGAAACCCCTAGGTTACCTTGTGAAGCACCATCAAGATTCAATTTGACCCAATCTTGCCTAGGTGGGATGCATCTACACTCAAATCTATGTTTGTTCTTATCTGTCAATTTGCCAAAAAAATAAGGAATTTTTAATCCAAACCAATTTCTTCTCATCAGATCATCCCACATTGTGTGCTTCAAATATTTTTCTAAAAGAATATTTTCTCTATAATTCATAACCTATACAATGCTTTCTTCTAACTTTTTAATCCACTAATTCCATTACAATTGCTTACTTTGAAAGAATATGTGGTTTCTCTCTTTCCATAACTCCCATATCAATAAGGATGGGGAGACTATCAAAAAATTGGAAAAATGCTATCATTATATTGCCTTTTCCATCCTTTAAATAGTGACATTATATCTATCAAAATAGTTGAATACTAACCTAATCTGGCACAAATCCAACACCAACCTTTAATAGAAAAGGGATTGTTAAGTTTTAGGATAGCGGCAAATGTAATAACACTCTATGTTGTATGTGTTTTCCAAATACAACAATCTCTCTTTCATTTTTGTTGGCAATGAGGATAGGAGAGACATGCCCCTTCATGGGACATGTCTATTCATTATTATTTATAAGAAAGGACATGCCTCTTCCCATTAATTATAATTTAACCAATCTTATAATGTTTCATCAATCAATTATTAATTAAGAATAATTTCATAATTTTTTATATTGAATATCAAATTTTATATGCTTAATAATAATAAAACATATATAATATATAATTATTTATCAAACTATATTATATATATTCTAATGATCATACGACTGAAGCTACAAACATTAACACTCCCTCTTAGCTAGGGAGGATAAATCAATCCAATGTCAACACTTATATGACACTTGACAACATCAATCATATGATGTAAGCAATAAAAGAATCATCATCATGACGTAATCAATAGAAATATATTCTCAAGATGTGGATTGCCTCCATCGACGATTCTATGCACAAGCTCTGAGGTGGATTGCCTTCATCGGTGATTCTATCCATAGGCTCTTAGGTGGCTTGCCTCAATTGATGATTCTATCCACAATCTCTCAGGTGGATTTCCTCCATCGGCGATTCTATCCACAAGCTCCTCAAGCTTTAATGTGGATTACCTCAATCAACAATTCTATCCACAAGTTCTATCTATTATGACCTATTTTAGCCATCATAAGATGTCTATCACAATATAATATTTCCATCATTTGATATCACATTTGATATCTTGAATATTGGCCTATCAGAATGTCAACACATGACATTCACCAAATACTCTGAGTATTGGTCTATCAGAGCATCAACATATGATATTGACCAAGTACTCAATAAGGTATTGGTCTATAGAACATCAACACGTGATATTCACAAAATACCTATCATATATCTATACAAACAACTCATAGACCGTCAATGACATCTAAAACTTAGTTGTTGATTTACAAGATATATCTATGCAAACAACTTATATAACGTCAATTTAATGACATCTAACACTTAGTTGTTGCTTTACAAGATGTATCTATACAAACAACTTATAGATCTATTGAGGTTTAGAATTACCACCCCAACTTAGGCATTGGGGCTTTGACAGTATCCTATCCTAACAATGGAAACTTTCTCTAGCTGTGGGGGGTCTATGATTGAGAAGGAATCTCTGGATTCTAGGTCGGTTCCTATTTGATATGGAATATCACCTCCTGATTGGTAACTTAATGGGAGAAAGGGGAAAAGGAAGCTTTTGAAAACAAAACTGGAATTAAAAGTAAGGTGATACACCAAAATTGGAGTCAAACTTTCTTTGGACAATAATCCAGAACACCCTAACTCATATGCTTAAGCTTGGTGCTTTGGATCTCTGATCAACATATAGGCTAACCAGATCTTACTACTAGGGTTGAACCACGAATAGCTTGACTAATCAGCAAACATACAGATTTCTTACAAGGATTTGAATTGTTGATTACCTATGGAAGGAATATAAAACTCACTTCTTTCAGATATCAATCTAATAGAACACTTGCAAGAAAAGATGGAAATGAGATGTTAAACCCAAACTCAAAAGCATATAGAAATGAAATGTTTTCTTTATTATCCTTCAAAAATCTGACAGAATAGATTACAAAATGGACTCCAAAAACATCTAGGAATAAGAAGTTCACTATATGCTCTATCTCCAGAATCTGCAACCCAATGGATAAAAAATGCATAAAAAAGGTCTACAGGAACAAATAAATCACTGAAAGCACCTCCTCTCTAAATTTTTCCACCTTTACATGAAGAAAAAGCCCATATGGCTCAATTTTGAAAATTACATCTCCCTCCAAAACTATCCTCAAAATAGAAAGATAACCCTAAGTAAAAGGCCTAAATAATGCCTATAAATTAGCTTTAATAAAAGCTTTCCATGATCCCTCTAAAACCCTAAATTTAAAGCGTAATACATGCCTAAACTTAGCCTTAAACTCAAATTTTGAAAATGAATTCACCTAATATTGGCATCTTTAAACTATATCTTTACAATAATATTACCAACCCATTCAAAATCCTAACCCACAACATGAACCCCAACTATATTTTCATAAAAACACAAACTCCAAAGCATAACTGACACCATAGTATGGTCAACATGACCCATTTCTAAACAATAACCAATCTACCACAAAATATCAATGTATCCATTAGCCAAGTAGCTATCGTGGCATGTGATTGATAGGGTCTTTACTACCTATGCATTGTGGACTCCAAAACTCTATTGAATTTGACATAGGCATTGATATCCATTTCATTTTTGCAATATGTAGCTTTGTATTGGGAGAAGAATAAGGGCTTTCAAAAACCCTAGTTCACTGGTTGTGTTGCCATGCTGCTTCTCCTTGTGCTCTTTGTATTTGATCTGGAGCTTTCAATTGGATTGGAACTTAGAGTCTTTTTTTTCTAGTAGAACTTGGGCTCTACCTCTTGGCTGGAGTGCACGTTTGGACTTAGCTCTCGAGCTGGATTCTTCTATTTGAAACAGAGAGCTCAGGCTTTTTGAGCATTGCGGCTGCACTTAAACTGGAAGCTTATCTTTTAAGAAGCACAGGCCTCCATGTACACTTTACATGTTGTCCCTATATTGATTGGAGCATTAAATGCCATATTACATGGCACTTTTCCTACATCCTCATGTTCTTTGGATTGAACTCGAGCTCTTTTGTTGGCACTGGAGTCAAATCTGGAGTTGGGATGCCATTAATCATGGTGTTTTTATGTATTCTATAGGAAGCTCGGGCCCTTCAACCATGACCTCTCTGCATAAAATCCACAAATAAGTCACTCTTCTTGTTATTTTTTTCTCATTTTGTCCTCTTTGGTTTGAATATGTTGTTTACTTCATAAGTTTTCATTGTTAGATAAGCTTCTCTATATTTAAATAGACGAAGCTCTATACCCATTGATGTATGATTTTCATTAATGAGGAAGCTTGTCAGCTGTCATGGGTGTCTGTGTTTGATGTCCTTTAGATGTCATTCTGATGTCTTCATTCTCACTTTTCTGAATGTCCACTGTTTGTATCTTATCCTTTGAGTTGATATTTTTGTCTTCATGCTCACTTCTTCAGCTTTTACACTTTTTTGATGGATACAAAACCCTATCATTTCAATCAAACCAAGACAATATTGTTTTCTCTATTTTGAATGAATTTGGGCTTCTTCTTGAACTCTCCTTGTTGGTTACGTTTAATATGCATCATGTCTATAGCTTTGTCCTGTGTGGAGACCATGTTGTTCATGATGTCAGCTCCAATGAATGTCTGCATTTATGTAGAATGATGTCCTCCCCTGTTAGAACCATGCCTACCTTACCCATTGTCTGTGGAGGCTATGCTTTCTGCACTTGTTTCACTCTTATGGATATATGCATAAAAGTAACTCATGCTTGACAGTATATGCACATTTTCTTTTCATTAATTTCAGAAGTAAATGTTTTTGTGGATTGATTCCTTCTTGTTTATAATCCAAAGGCATCATGTACTATGACAACATTAATTTCCATTCATCCTGCATATGCACTTTGTTATTTGATCATTATTCTCTGTTATGCATATTTCATAACAGCATTTGATAATGTTGTTTTTTACTCTTCTGGCATCTGCATATTGGCATTAATAGTGTTGAAATTCCATAACAACATGTATGCACCCTGTAGCAACTGTTATATATTGCGTTTCTTATGCACATAACTCACATTGATATCACTATAGTTTAGTCATTTTTATTGCATATCAATGTTGAATCTACATACCATTACATCTCTTGCATACACACATAACTTATTTTGTTGCACAGTTTGAACATTTGCACATGTTCACGAGGTTTGAGCACGGGCTCATGACACCCATGAACAACTTTTAAATACAACAAAGGGTTTCATAAAGATATGTTTTTTTTTATGTTATTACTCTGTCAATGTAAATGCATATCTTTCTATCATATTGATATCATCAATAAATATGCAGTCCAGGGAATTTGACTGATGTATGGTGCTTTTTAGTGAACTATGTATTTCTTAGATCCAATTGGATCTAACATCTTTTCCACCATGATGATGCAGGAAACAAGAACAACAAAAGACCTTGGATGGAGGATAGATGGAGACAAGACCAAGACAACCAAGACATGAAGACTTCAGATGAACAACTCCAGAAACTAGAATACCTCTTAAAGGAAATACATAGATCCCTAGACTTCATCATACTTCTCTCTTACTTTATTTTATGCATATGTCCTCTAAGTTTCAGTATGCAAGATGTAACCTTGTAGGAACACTTGTCTAATATATTCAATTTGAATGCACAATGTAATGATCATTTATGAATTTGAAAGTGCCCATTTGATCAATACTTAGAGTACAAATGAAATATGATAATATGAATGTAATAGAAATGTATTTATTTTCATTAGTTGCATAGTAATGTCAAAGAGATGTTTCTTTATGAAAATTTTTAACTGCTATGACTGATATCCCGCATGTGAAAAATTTGGGTAACAATTTTGGCAACCTCTGATGGATGTCTGCATGCTTGACATTGGGACCAGTAGCCTAAAATAGTCCATTGGACATTGAGTCTGTTGATCACCTATGGAAACCCTAAACCTAATCTGTGGATACAAGAAAACCATTTCCCAGTGATTAAGGGTATGTTTATGATTTGTGGTAGTGAAGAAAAACTTCATTACCACAAATTGTAGATGTATTCTTGATCATTGAGAAATGATCTCCTTGTATTTGCAAATTTGGATAGCAACCTTGGAATACCTTGCAAACTTGAAGACTTATTGAAAACTAGGAAACCTAAAACTAAAACTGACCTAATTGTGCTTGACAGCACTTATGGAAAACTAGAACACTAACCTACCCTAACCTAACCATCCACAAGACATACTAAACAAAACCATCTACTGGTTCATTTAAATATTTTACTTTCCTCTTCAAATTGCAATGATGCACATGCTTATTGGAAAATACAAGAAAACTAAATAATGAAGCATATTTGACCAGCTCATGCAATATTTCATGGAGAGAGGAAGTGTCTTGACTTACTTCACTGTGCTGGTGGAAGAAAATTGAATTAGCATGCTGCACTGAATCTTCCTCATCAATCTCCTCACAAAAAGGAGTTGTCATAAATGAGGACTCTTCTCCTCTCTCCAACAGGGACAGATACCAGATTAGACAACCTCTTGTGAGTATGAGTTTGGGGCCCTCCTTACTAGTTTCTTTACTTTCCTCTAGTTCCTCATGGTTGTCTTTCATCATTGATAGCCATGTCAATTCCTCCTCCATGTTCAAAACATCATCATCTTCTATCAAGTCAGCTAGGAACTTATCAAAACTAATGATATCCTTGGAATCAAAAGCACTTGGTTTTAGCTGGCATTCCTGCACATAGTTATTAGAAAGAGTGTCCTCCAACATAGAGCACCTTTGAATAGGCAAAAACTCTGGCATCTCAACAACAAGATTCTCACAGGAATCTGCAATAATGTTGTCAAAACATTCATCTAAGCTTTGGTCAACCTATTGATCGTGAGATAACTCATATGGAACCACCTTGACAATTTCATGATCAGATGTATCTAATTTATGAGGGACAATAGGCTGAGGCAATGTATCAATGATTTGATGATCAGAAACTGAAATTTCTTGCACAAAATCTGTTGGATTGGCCTCAATATGAGACCCTTGATATTCCTTCCGAATGCTGCCCTCCTTGACTAGCATCATATCCAATTCAACTTCATGCTCTTGCATGAGGATAGACTTAAATTCTTCATAAGGCTGCAATTGCTCTATAACAGGTGTTTGTGCTAGAAGGATATCACTAAAACTTGGGAATGAAAGTTTGATTGGCTCTTCATTTACAGGCTCTCTGATCACGGGAGTAATCCAACTTGGAATTTCATATTTAAGAGACTTAGGAGACTCACCTTGACCAAAATTCATGAAGCTTGGAATTTTACACTCGAGAACCTTTTGTTCAGTCATTTGTAATCTCAGCTTTGCTCCCTTGACAACAATTTGACGATCAAGCTCTTCTTCACATTGTTTCATTTGTTTCTCATATAGTTGATCCTCATTTCCTTGCTCTTGATTTGGCTGAACAAGCTTGCTAGGCTCATAAAAATTCTTCATTTTAATATAGTCCCAGTTTTGAGGCTGATTGGAAATATCTTCATGTTGATTAGGAATGAAATAGTCTCCTTGGAGGGTATGTGCAGGATCATGGTATGCCAAAAAGCGGCGATGTGAAAAAGAAGTCTGGATTGGTAGACTGAATGAAAAATAGCTATAACTTTCAAATGGTATATCAATTTTTAAATCTGAAACATGTGTCACATTCTATGCTTCGCCTACTACAAGAAAAAAAAAAAAAAAATTCAATTTGATGAAGTTTAGGCTAAATGAAGGTGGTCAGACACGAGAGTTTTTATATTCTAGAAAAGTTGTAGAAGAAAAATCATAATTAATTATTTACTTGGAAATAAATTACAAAAAAATATGCGTCACATCCGAACATTAATTTACTACTTATATCTAGAATCCAGTAAAAAAATATTATGATTTGATTGTGTTTAAGGTGGTCAGACACACGCCTACTTCATATCTTTTTAGTCTTGATTGATAGACTAATTGAAAAATAGCTATAACTTTCAAACTGTATAACATTTTTGAAATCTAAAACATGAGTCACATTCTATGCTTTTCCTACTACAATTCGAAACTTTAAAAAAATCAATTTGATGAATTTTAGACTAAGTTAAGGTGGTCAGACATGAGATTTTTTATATTTTGGAAAAGTTGTAGTAGAAAATTCAAAATTAATTATTAACTTGGAAAAAATTACAAAAAAATATGTGTCACATCCGAACATGAGTCTATTACTTATATCTAGAATCTTGTAAAAAATTATTATAATTTGATTGTGTTTAAGGTGGCCAGACATACACCTTCTTCTTATCTTTTTCCTGAAACTTTCATACTACTGCATTGAAATTTGAAATTTCACCATATAGAATTATTTTTTTTAAAGAAGGGATAGTATCTTAGAAACTAGATTCAATTTTCTACAGATTCTCTTCTTACACATTTTTCATATAAGATTGATAACTTGTCCAAATTTTTACGTCAACTTTCCAAACCCTCATTTTCTGAATTTTTGTGGCCACTTAAGGCCTAGTTTGGTATACCATGATCCTACACATACCCTAGAACTAGTTATAACTCTGAGTTTTCTGCCACCTAGTTTGAGCATGGGGGGGCGGGTGGTAAGCCTGATGAGATAGCTAATCTTTAATCTCTTTTTTCTGTCATTGAGCCCATAATCCTTCTTGTTGGAGAGCCTTCTCATAAGCCTGTACAAGGGCATATTGATTTGGGTCATGCTGGATATATTGATATCCTCCTGAGGTATGATAGCTTGGAGAAAAAATAGGCTTACAATGATTTTCATATGGCTAATGATTAGCCCATTGAACATTACTTTCATGATAAGGTGGTGAGTATTGTTGCTGTCCACCATAATATGACATTTCTATTCATGAAATAAGCTAGAAATCTGAATATAAAAGATGATCTAAAAAATACCAGCACTTGAACTTTTGAAACCAATAGATCTTTTGTTGCAGAGTCGCCAGGTGTATGTTTGAATCCTACCTCCAAAGGCTAAAATACTATTATTCACACCATAACAACAATAATCATGGTGCTTTTAGTGAACTATTTGTTCCTGTAGACCTTTTTATGCATTTTGTATCCATTGGGTTGCAGATTATGGAGATAGAGCATATAGTGAACTTCTTGTTCCTAGATGTTTTTGGAGTCCATTTTGTAATCTATTCTGTCAGATTTTTGAAGGATAATAAAGCAAGCATTTCATTTCTATATGCTTTTGAGTTTGGGTTTAACATCTTGTTTCCATCTTTTCTTGCAAGTGTTCTATTAGATTGATATCTGAAAGAAGTGAGTTTTATATTCCTTCCATAGGTAATCAACAATTCAAATCCTTGTAAGAAATCTGTATGTTTGTTGATTAGTCAAGCTATTCGTGGTTCAACCCTAGTAGTAAGATCTGGTTAGCCTATATGTTGGTCAGAGATCCAAAGCACCAAGCTTAAGCATATGAGTTAGGGTGTTCTGCATTATTGTCCAAAGAAATTTTGACTCCAATTTTGGTGTATCACCTTACTTCTAATTCCAATTTTGTTTTCAAAAGCTTCCTTTTCCCCTTTTCCCCATTAAGTTACCAATCAGGAGGTGATATTCCATATCAAATAGGAATCGGCCTAGAATCTGGAGACTCCTTCTCAATCATAGTCCACCCATAGCTAGAGAAGGTTTCCATTTTTAGGATAGGATACTGTCAAAGCCCCAATGCCTGAGTTGCGGTGGTAATTCTAAACCTCAACAAGACCATTAATTTAATGAAATCTAACACTTAGTTGTTGCTTCACAAGTTATATTTATGCAAACAACTCGTAGACCATCAATTTAATGACATCTAACACTTAGTTGTTTCTTTAATTCATCATGATTTGTTTCAACATTATAAATAATGTATATCATGATTTAACTTAACATAAGGTCATCACCTTCCAATAAATTCTGCAAATACAAGTGATAATCATTTGGAAGTCGTCGCTTCCTTATGATGTACATAGGAGGTAGGCCCATTAAAATTATATAGTCACACATATGGACTTTCAAACTCACTCTGAATATCAATCATCTAATCTTATCATCGATGATGTTTTTGATGAAGCATCAGAATCCATTTTAATTTAACGTCAATTCTCCTTTTCCTGCAAGAGCATCCTCTGAAAAAGATCAAGGAAAATATCTTTTACAGTAAGTATAGAAATACAAATAAGAGAGATACTACAATGAGTATATAAATGTAATATTCAAGGATAATAAATACTTATCTGCACATCAACATCCTTGACACAAGTTGCTTCAGGGAAGGTCCATATACATCATATCATAAAACACCTTCTCAGATTATTTGAGAGACATCTCACATTTGAATTATCTCCCCACTAAGAATGGTTTAATTGGAAATGTAAAAATTGGTTATTATTCTCCCCCCACAATGTACAATTCCCACTCTTATATCATTGAACAATTCTCATTTCTTCTTATGAAATGACTTTATTTCTCCAAGAGAGGTGACACTCTATAATTTATGCTTTCTTTCTAGAAAGAGACACCCTTCCTTTAATTCATGCTTCTTTGTTAATGCTTGACCACGATCATAACAAATTAATATATCTATGTAATGAAATTCACTTTCAATAATTTCACATTGACCCGTACACATTCCATCCTAACTTTTGAACCACACACTTTCTTTTCAATCTCTTCGGTGAGATTCTTTGACATTAGTATTTCACCAACATATCTAAAATTTAGTAAAATCCAATAGTGAAGTTGTGAGATATCATCCTTTTACCGAGACTGTATTTTCTAAGATAGTAACACATTCACCATCAAAAAACTATGCTCTTACATTTGCAGTTTGGCTTTGATACCATGTTAAGTTTTAGGATAGTTGCAAATGTAATAACACTCTATGTTGTATTTGTTTTCCAAATGCAACAATCTCTCTTTCATTTATATTGGGAATGAGGCTAGGAGAGACATGTCCCTTCATGGGACATGTCTATTCATTATTATTTATAAGAAAAGACATGCCTCTTCCCATTAATTATAATTTAATCAATATTATAATGTTTCATCAATAAATTATTAACTAAGAATAATTTAATAATTTAATATTTAATATCCAATTTTATACGATTAATAATAATATAAAATACATAATATATTATTATTAATCAAAATATATTATATATATTCTAATGATCATATGACTGAAGCTACAAACATTAACAGGGACAATGAACTAGAGTATGGTTTATAGATTCCTCCTTATTTTCACATAATACACATCTTGAAGGACCTTGAAATCCAATTATTCTAAACCACTCAATTGTCGAGATCTTCCCTTGAAGGGTTACCCAAGCGAACATTCTTTCGTTAGGTAGACATAACTTATTCCAACATAAATGAATAGGGATATCTATCTTTTGAAGATCATTCTTCTTGACTATAGAATTATATCCATCCCTTGCATTATAGATACATGTCTTCGAACCATTCCATGTAATTTCATCCTCATCTTTCCTGAGAGAAAACCATCTATTTTTAATAATTTTCTTCAATTGTTCTACATCCTCGTGTGGGAGGTTCAATTCTTCCCAATATTTACACTTTCATTTAATGGAATTACAAGGGTTCATAACTACATAGTTCTTTAGATAGATACCTTGGGAGGCCTCACAAATATTCAGGATTATTCTTGTGTCCAGAAGATTTTGAATTGAAGGATAACCCTCCCAAGAGTCTTTCCAAAAAAGAACTTGTCTTCCATCGGAAACATCTAATGTGATTTGATCCAAGATAACCACTCTACAAGATAATATAAAATTCCATATTCTAGATCCCCTTGGAATAGAACTCAACCTAAAAATTTGTGAAGGTTCAACCTTAGGAAAGTATTTGCTTCTAATTATTCTTACCCATTTCAAATTTGGATGCTTAAAAAGATTCCAAAATAATTTAGCCCCTAATTCTTTATTTTTCCATAATTGATTTTTAACCCTCACTCAACCTGCCTCCATAGGTCTTTAGATTTTGTGTCATGCAGTCATCATATATTTCCTTTTATTATCATACCCTTGCCAGAAAAAGAATCTCAATTGTTTTTAACAATTTACCATACACCTCTACAGACATAGAAAGAAAAGAGAAAATATATTGGAATTTCAAATAAGGTTTCTTTTATCATTGTAATTCTACCTGTCCAAGATTATAGTTTTGTCTTCCATGATTCCATTTTATTGTCTATCCTTTCTCCAACTTCATCCCAAACTTTGTAGTAACGCAACGACTTATCCAATGGAATTCCCAAATACTTACATGGTATTTTACCTTCATGGAATCCTAATATCTCCAAAAATTTAATCTAGGTTCTATCTTTCACAAAGAAGAAAAAAATGTTTGATTTTTCTTTATTGATGCTTTGACTAGATGTCCTGGCATCGGTGTTCAGAATAGATTTGAAAGCTTTTGTTTCCCTTATTTCTCCTTATCCAAACAACGTATTATCATCCACAAATTGTTGATGAACTATTGGTGGAATTGATGAAGAAATGTTGATCCCTCTAATGCTCCAAACTTCCTGAGCTTTTTCTAGGTTCCTACCTAAGTCTTCTACCATGGTGATGAATAAAAAGGGGCATAGAGGATATCCCTTTTGAATACTTCTGGAACACTCAAAAAAACCTTATGGTGAACCATTGATAAGAATTTAAAACATTGGATTTGAAATACAATAAAATATAAGGTTAATACAAGCTCTTCTAAAACCAAATGCTTCTATGCACTTGCATAAGAATCTCCAATCTACCATATCATAGGATTTCTTTATGTCCAATTTGATGATCATACTTGACATATTTGACTTTTAGACAAAGTTAATATCTTCCTGTGTTATGATTACTCCATCAAAAATTGATCTTTTTCATACAAAACTCGTTTATTCTTTACAGATAATATCTGGAAAAAGACACTTGATCTTGTTTGCCAAAATCTTAGCTAGAACTTTATAAATAGTATTGCACAAACAAATGGGCCTAAAATCATCAAGCATAGATTTTTTATCCTTATTTGGCACTAATGCAATAAATGTATTATTAATTTCCCATAAGAACCTACCACCATTTATGGTTGCCTCCAATGCTTCGATTATATCTGATCTCATTATATGGAAACATGTTTGAAAGAAGCAAAAAAGCCATCAAGTCCATTAGCTTTATCCAGGTGTATCCCTTTTTGAATTTAGATAATTATTTTGAGTCCCTGAAATGATTCTAGGGATCCCTTCTAGCAATGATCTCTAAGCTTCCAAATTTGAACCATTTGTATTATTTAAGATATTTTGAAAATATTGAACAACATTTGAGTTTATTTTTGTTAGATCTTCTATACAATGTTATTTTGAATTTGTAATTCATGTATCCTATTAATACTCAATTTTTGTCTCATGCTATTGTGAAAGAATCTTGTATTGTGGTCCCCTTCTTCTAGCCATACTTCTCTTGACTTCTGTCTCCAAAAAACTTCCTCATTGGTTAGTACTGCTTCATAATCTCTAAATAGATCTTTCTCCTTATCAAAATTTTTAGAATCCACTCTTTTTTAGATAATCTTTTAATTTAGTTCTTTTATTTCTCATCCACTGGTCCCCTTCATTTTCCAAAACAAGGTTATGGAAAAGCTGAAAATTCCTGACACAACTTGAACCTTCATTATGGTGTAGCTTGTATATCTTCTTCAAAAAATCTATCCTTTCTCTAATATAAAGCCTTTCAAACCAAACCTCTTCAATTCTCATTAAGAAATCACTTGGATAATCATGTTGAGGCAACGTTCAAATTCAAACGGCTAATGTTTATTGATTCAATATTGAATTCTCCTTATTGTCTACTACTTTTAAATCATTACCTATCCAATCCTCTTTTCAATGGTCTCTTTGATTTGATGAGAATTCAAAATGTACTACCAGTTAGATTTAAGAAGGAACATTTATGTCATATACTTTTTTTATCATCTAACCATCACCACCCAAATTGGATAGTTTTTCTGCTAACAAATTACCCTCTCAATAAATATGATTAAAATTCTTATGATGAAGAGTAAAATATTTCCAAAATTTTTAGAAGAAGTTATTTAAGTCTCCATTTTTTTTATCTTCTCATTCTAAGAGCCTTGATGACTAATTTTGAGTCTCTTTTTATCTCCACTTTCAAAAGTCGTAAATCTTTGCATAGAAACATACGTTCAAGTAAATATTTAAATTATGCCATATTATTGGTATCCTTCTCCAAAGATTTGGCCTATTTTGCAATAATTTCCCCTTCATTTGAATGAATGAAACAACCAGCACCCAAAACCCCTAGGTTACATCGTGAATCACCATCAAGATTCAATTTGACCCAATCTTGCCTAGGTGGGATCCATCTACACTCACATCTCTATTTGTTCTTATATGTCGATTTTCCAACAAAATAAGGAATTTTAAATCCAAACCAATTCCTTGTTATCAGATCATCCCACATTGTGTGCTTCGAATATTTTTCTGAAAGTGTGTTTTCTCTAGAATTCACAACTTCTATAATGCTTGCTTCTAACTTGTTAATCCATTGATTCCATTACAATTTCTTACTTTGAAAGATTATGTGGTTTCTCTCTTTCCATAACTCCCATATCAACAAGGATGGGGAGACTATCCAAAAACTAGAAAAAATGCTATCCATATATAGTCTTTTCCAACCTTTATATAGTGACATTATGTATTTCAAAATAGTTAAATACCAACCTAAACCCGCGCATATCCAATACAAACCTTTAATAGAAAAGGGACAATGAACTAGAGTATGGTTTATAGATTCCTCCTCATTTTCACATAATACACAACTTGAAGGACCTTGGAATCCAATTATTCTAAACTACTCAGCTGTCAAGATCTTCCCTTGAAGGGTGGCCCAAGCAAACATTCTTTCCTTAGGTAGACATAACTTATTCCAGAATAAATGAATAGGGATATCTATATTTTGAAGATCACTCTTCTTTATTATAGAATTATATTAATCCCTTGCATTATAGATACATGTCTTTGAACCATTCCATGTAATTTCATCCTCATCTTTCCTGAGAGAAATCCATCTATTTTCAAGAATTTTCTTCAATTATTCTACATCCTCATGTGGGAGGTTCAATTATTCCAAAGAATTCCACTTCCATTTAAGGGAATTACAAGGGTTCATAACTACATAGTTCTTTAGATAGATACCCCAGGAGGCCTCACATATATTGATAATTTTTCTTGTGTCCATAAGATTTTGAATTGCAGGATAACCCCCCCAAGAGTCTTTCCAAAAAAGAACTTGTCTTCCATAGGCAAAATCCCATGTGATTTGATCCAAGATAACCACTCTACAGGATAATATAAAATTTGATATTCTAGATCCTCTTGGAAAAGAAATTAACCTAAAAATTTGTGAAGGTTCAACTTGAGAGAAGTATTTGCTTCTAATTATTCTGACCCATTTCAAATTTGGATGCTTAAAAAGTTTCCAAAATAATTTAGCCCCTAATGCTTTATTTTTCTATAATTTATTTTTAAGCCCTAGTCCACCTGCCTCCATAGGTCTACAAATTTTGTGTCATGCAATCATCATATATGTCCTTTTAGTATCAGACCCTTACCAAAAAAGGGATCTCAATTTTTTTAACAATTTACCATACACCTCTGCTGACATAGAAAGACAAGACATAAGATATATTGGAAATTCAAATAATGTTTCTTTTATCATTGTAATTATACCAACCCTAGATAACCATTTTGTCTTCCATGATTCCATTTTCTTCTCTATCCTTTCTCCAACTCCATCCCAAATTTTGGAGTAATGCAGTGACTTATCCAATGAAATGCCCAAATATTTACGTGGTAGTTTACCTTCATGGAATCCTAATATCTCCAAAAATTTAATCTAGGTTCTATCTTTCACAAAGAAGAAAAAAAATGTTTGATTTTTCTTTATTGATTCTTTGACCAAATACCCTGGCATAGGTGTTCAAAATAGACTTGAAATCTCTCGTTTCCCTTATTTCTCCTTATCCAAACAATGTATTATCATCTGCAAATTATTGATGAACTATTGGTGGAATTGATGAAGAAATGTTGATCCCTGTAATGCTCCCAACTTCCTGAGCTTGTTGTAGATTCTTACCTAAGGATTATGCCATGGTGATGAATAAAAAGGGTCATAGAGGACATCCCTTTGAATACCTCTAGAATACTCAAAAAAACTTTTGGTCAACCATTGATAAGAATTGAAAATATTGGAGTGAAATGTAATAAAATATAAGGTTAATCCAAGCTCTTCTAAAACCAAATGCTTCTATGCACTTGCATAAGAATCTCCAATCTACCTTATCATAGGCTTTCTTTATGTCCAATTTGATGATCATGCTTGACATCTTTGACTTTTGGAAAAATTTAATAGCTTCTTGCACTATGATTACTCCATCAAAAATTGATCTTTTTGGTACAAAATGTGTTTGTTCTTTAGAGATAATATCTGGCAAAAGACACTTGAGCTTGTTTGCCAAAACCTTAGCTAGAATTTTATAAATAGTATTGCATAAATAAATGGGCCTAAAATCATTAAGAATATATTTTTTATCCATCTTTGGTACTAATTCAGTAAATGTATTATTAATTTCCCTTAAGAACCTGCCACCATTTATGGTTGCCTCCAATGCTTCGATTATATCCGATCCCATTATATGCCAACATGTTTGAAAGAAGCAGGAAAGCCATCAGGTTCATTATCTTTATCCAGGTGTAACTAGAAAACAACCTTCTTTACTTATTTATCATCCCTTTTTGAATTCAGATAATTATTTTGAGTCCCTAAAATGATTCTGGGGATCCTTTATAGCAATGATCTCTAAGTTTCCAAATTTGAACCCATTGTATTATTTAAGATGTTTTGAAAATATTGAACATCAATTAAGTCTATTTTTTTTGGATCCTCTATACAATCTTATTTTTAATTTTTAATTTATGTGTTCTATTAATACTCATTTGTTTGTCTCATGCTATTGTGAAAGAATCTTGTATTGTGGTCCTCTTCTTCTAGCCACACTTCTCATGACTTTTGTCTCTAGAAAAATTCCTCCTAAGTTAGTACTGCTTCATATTATCTCTTAATATATCTTTCTCCTTATCAAACTTTTGAGAGTCCATTCCGTGTTGGATAATCTCTTCATTTAGTTCTTTTATGTTTTTCTTAATGATGAGCTTGGAAGAAAAAATGTTTTTGAACTGTTCCCTATTCTATTGTAACATATTTTTCTTAATCAATTTAAGCTTGTTAACAAAACAAAACAATTTAGAACCTTAAAACTCCCTTTTTGGAAACCATTTTTGTTTGTCTTAGGAAATATTTATGTTGCATCCACATATTCTCAAACTTAAAAGGAGAACATAGTGGTTTAGAATCATCCATAATTTCTAAAATTATAGGAAAATGATCAAAACCTGATATTGGCATAATAGAATATTTATAATTGAATGGGAAGGACACTAGATCACCCCTAAAGAATAAACTGTCTAATTTCTCTTTTATTTGACTAAATCCTTCCCTTCTATTATTCCAAGTAAATGCACCATTATCTGCTACTATTTTCAATATGATGTTATGAGTAACCCAATTTCTGAAGTTAGTCTGATTTTGCATCTCTCTTTGGATACCTCCTCTTTTTTCAAAGAGGTGAATGATTGCATTGAAATCCCCAACCATAATAATTGTATCATACTTATGATTTTGTAAGAAAATTGTTAATTATTTTCATAATTCCATTTTTTTCTTGTTGGAATAGGTCCATAAATATTTTATTATTATGAATTTGATGTTTGAACTATAACTTGAAATTGAGCCCCCTTGCCAATTTTGATTACCCTCTAATATTTGAAAAGAAAACTTAATAGGATTCCAAATAATCACAACACCACCTGAATTGCCAACAACCTCTACTATTTCCCCATCCCAAAGTCTGATTTTCTTCTTGAATTTGACCTATTATTCTTATTATAATTTTATTTCTTGTAGCATAAACATATTAGCCTAAACACAGAATATATAGCATTTGACTATACGTTGTTTTTTAGAGGCACTCATACCCCTTAAATTCTATGAAATGAGCTTCATTTCTCCCTGGGAATAAATTTCCCCTTCCCTACATGACATTGTTGAATGGATTGATTTAGACAGACTCCCTTCATCTAAAATTCCATATCTCTTATGAATGAAGTTCCCAAGTTAAGAAGAAAAGGATGTGCAATTATATTTTTTGTAACTTTGAGCCATCTTTCCTCTACCTCTATCATACACCAAATGGATGGGAAAATGGTTCCATTCTCACACCTGTCTATCAAAAACAATCTATTTTATTTCCTTTCTTCATAAGATTTCCCAAACTCTATCTAGAGGAACCAGACCCATAACAATTTGTTATGTTCAATTGTATCTAGTTCTATCCTTTTATCCAACATTGAAGTAGGACTAGATGCAAACCCCATATTGGAATACTCATTTTGAGCCTCATAGAGAAATAAATCTTTTTTTTCTTTATCTTTTGTAGATTTTTTATTGCTTCTATCAATAAGAATAGCTTCCCATTGCTCCAAGTTTTGACATTTAGATCTCTCTAGAATTTCTTCTTCCAAATGTATCATTTTGTATTGGTACTCATTAGATGTCACTTCTCCCTCCATAAAATAAAGTTTGTCTTTCTCATAATGAATCTTCTGAATCCATTCCCTTGAGTTAAAAACAATATTTAAAGTACATGGTAGAACTTTGGTAATATATTAAAGAATACATAATCTCATCGGAAGAATGGAATTTCTTAGACCAAAAGAATCAAGACTTAATAAAATCCCTAACTTGTTACCAATAAAATCCAAAAATGTCTTGTTTTATGAATTCTAGAAGGAAATTATTGAGGATTATCTAGAAAGGAATAAACCTAATGTTAAGCTTGTCTGGTGAGAAATTGGGTACCCTGTTAGGATTGAGTAATACTGGGGGGGTGAATCAGTATTAAAACACTTTCAATTAAACTTAAACTAATTCCAAATAAACCATATGTTGTCGAGGAAACCTTGGCCAAGGGAAAACCCTAGTGGGGATGGTACCCACAAGCATGCACTAAAGTATAATTTCCCTCATGTGTGTGTGTGTGTGTGTGTGTGTGTGTGTGTGTGTATATCATCAAGTTGGCTCTCTAAATCATTATTACATAGTCAGCTCTCAATACAAAATAGAATTCATAATGAAAAGAGTAATTACAAATTCGGTGCTCTCACATAACTAAAATATAGGTTATCCAAAATCATAATCCAACTTTGATTGCCAGGAGTCCATGACATACTCCTTGATTATTCGCTACTTGTTAAACTGCTCTATTACGTTGTTCTATTGTCTATGCATGTCTTCAAATATCTCTAACTCATTGTAATCATCTCCAAAACCAAATCGATCTTAGGTGGAGGTCATACATACTCCATAGTATCTTCCTCTAAGCTCGCCTATCATAAAATATTGTACTCAATCTTCGCTGTCCAAAACAATACCGTTATACTCTATATTTTTGCTTCTGTACTTAGTCATTTTGAAGACTATGTCTCAAAAATAGAACTTCATTCCAAGTGATAAATATACCATATGTGTTTCCATAAATCAAAACCCATAAGTTTCTCATACCATACCAAAACTATCACTTTCCAACAATCTCTCCCTTTGGCATTGATGGCAATACTTAGCGAAAAATGACTAAGTGTCCCAAACTCACTGTTCTTCTTTTTCTATCCATATATATATATATATATATATATATATATA
>MU224082.1:960619-976422 GCA_018584345.1 Thuja plicata
GCATCAACTACTTTGTCAACATCATTGTCCTTCTTTACTTCAACCCAAATTTTTCTTGAATCTTCATTTTCTTGAACAAACTTGACTTCTCCTTTTTCTTCAAATAGTGATTTCTTAGGATCCTCTTTCTTTTGATTTCTGGATCTACAAAACCTTGAGATGTGTCCAGCCTTTCCACATGTGTGACAAATGATAGGAGGTCTGATGCTTTTGTTCCTCATGTTTTACTGCTTTGTTGTGTGTCCATTGTAGTTACATATTTGACATGTGGTGTTCTTAAAATTCCTTTGAGGTTGATTTATCTGATTGTTTTGATTCATTCTTCTTTGATTTGTTCTGCAATGTATAGCCCTGTGACCAAACTTGTTATAGGATTAATAATAACTATTGAAAGGTCTTACCTCTTTGCAATCTCTTGCCAAATGACCATGTTTGTTACATGCATAACAAGTTCTATTAACTTGCTTGATTTCCCCTTTAGGTGGATCTGTTTTAATCTTTGTAACACTTTCAACTTTGTTTTCCTCTGAAGATGCTTCATGATCTTTCTTTCTTTCTTGTAATGAGTTGATTTCAATTTGTGCTACACTGAATCCAAGACCAGTAGTGTCACCTTTTTGATTTTGTGCATTAAGCTAAGATTGAAGTGAATCAGAACTTGTGTGGATTTTATCAATCTTATGCTTTTCTTATGTTAATTCAGATTCCAACTTCTTCTTTATGTTTTCCAATTCCAGGACTTTCATGTTTTCTTTCAAGGTTTCATCATCTAGTTGTTTTCTTTCTTTGATCTTTTCTTCAATAGCAATTTGGCTATCTATGAGCTGTTCATCTAGATTTTCAACTTTATCTTTTAGAGACATATTCTCTTCATTGAGATTTTTGATCATTTTCCCTAAATCACTTGTAGAACAATCTTTCAAATCTTTTCTTAATTTCTTGATAAGCATTTGTGAGCCATCAACTTTCAGTCTAAGTTCTTCATTTTCTTTTTCAGATCTATCAAGATATTCAAGAGTTACTTCAAGATTATTTTTCAAAGGTTTAGCTTCTTCTAAGTCCATGATCTCCTCAAGTGGTTAAACTTATTTTCTAAGGACCAGATCTCTGATACCAATTGTTGGAAACACTGAGAGGGGGGGGGGGGGGGGGAATNGGGGGTGAATCAGCGTTTGTCTATTAATTGCTTTTCATCAACTTAAACATAAATCAAACATACATAGAATGAATCTTAACATAAGAACTCATAACACATGATATGATTATGGGGAAACCTTGATCAGAGGAAAAACCCTGGTGTGAATTATACCCACAAATATTGTACTAGGTATAATGAACCTGTTAAAGTTCCTTTTCCCTGTTAGAAGCAGTCTTTACAATATGAGTACAATGACCTGGTTAAAGGTCTGACCCTGTTAGGAGTATTTTACAAAACATTATTAAAGGTATATGGCTCACTTCCTAGGCTCACTTCCTAATAGGATGAAGGCTACAACCTTCTGAAAGATGATATACACTATATCAAAATGAACTATTGTAATGACACTGTTGTCTGATCAGTTTCGTGTATGCACGAATGCTCTTAATCTCTTAAAGAGCTATATCATATAATAACTTCATCTTACTACTCTTCAATATCTTCCTCTTTCATAATAATCGACGCTTGTAACATAACTTTACATTACATACTTATATGTTCATATCCGAATAGGTGCGACCCAAAACAAGACTCTAGCCGGCCCTAAAAAAAATACACAATGCTTCCGAACAAGTCAGCTTAAGCATGTTTACTATAATGTTAATTAAATCATTACAAACATATAACCAAAGGCACTTAGCCATTACATTACAAAATAATTCACGCTAATCAAAACACTAGTCAGCTTCCATGCTCTGTCTTCTGGACTGCTGGTCTACTGATCTGCCTGTAACTTTGTCATACTATTTTTCTATACTATGCATGTCTAGATGTATCATGTACACATCTCATACAACATATAGTTGAATGCGCATATGCTGACTCAATCTCTTGCACGTGCGCTGATGTGTTGATCGCTGAATATCTTTGTCTGCCCTGTTTTCCATACTTAGTCATTTTGTCTTTCAAGACAGAAACTAAACATGACTTTGTTGCCATGGTGACAAAATAAAGTAATTCATACATCCTTAGGTAGTCAAATTGCCAATAGGTATTGCACAAGGGCTAATTCTTTTCTTGATAAGACCTTGGTTAAGGAGTTCTTCTATTTGCCTGTAAATTTCCTCATTTTGTTGAGGTGTCATCTTGTAGGCTACCTTATTAGGCATGGTATATCTATGTATGAAGTCTATCCTATGACTTATGGCTCTTTTAGGGGGTAATTTTGATTGTTTTCCATCACTTACTATACCTTCATAAGTCTGCAACATATTTTGTATCTCCTTAGGTAGCTCTGGTTTCTTGTCTCCTTTTTCTTAATTCTTTTCTCTTGGTCTTAGCACCAATGCATAGCTAACTCCTTCTCCTTCTTCCATGGCTTCTATGAATTCCTTTTCACTCACCATAAGCACATTAGGACCTATTGTCTTTACATCTGCATCTTCTAACAATGATTGGATTTTTAAAGTTACTTTATCCTTCTTGAATGTATAGGAGTTCTTCACTCCATCATGGATAGCTTTGCGGTCAAATTGCCATGGTTTTCCTAGGAGCAAGTGACACGCATCCATGGGGAGCACATCACATAAAACCTTGTCCTTATATATCCCTATAGATAACTCTACCCATGCTTGTTCGTTAACTACGACATGTTGTCCCTTATTGAGCCATGTGACCTTGTAAGGATGGGTATGAGGTATCCTTGTCATGCCTAACTTGTTGATTGCTTCTTCTGACACAATGTTGTCAGTAGACCCAGAGTCTACAATGACTCTAGATTATTTTCCCATCACCTTACATTTGATCCTAAATAAGGACCTTCTTTGGCTTCGCTCCTCCTTGACTGGATCCTTGATCAATGTTCTCCTCATCATAAGGTTCTGACCTTCTTCAAAATTCAGTGGTACCTCAGAGTGTGTCTCTACTAAATTTGACTCTTCATGAATTAAATTAGTTCTCTTATTACCCCCTTGGTAAGTACTACCCTTCTCTAGACACCTATAGGCAGGGTGTCCCATTTGGTTGCAATGGTAACATTTCATATTGGCAAAGTAATTGCCTCTTCCTTGTCCACCACTTCTACCTCTAAAATTTAGTGCCTTCCTCTACCACCTCTACTAGAACTTTCTTCTTACTACTTAGTGTACTTGACTTCTCCTTGTGTCCTTGATTCTAAACTTCTTCCACCATACCCACCTCTTGATCCTCTACTAGCCCTTCCTCTACCTCTTCCTTTGGAGGTTTTCTCTTTCTTTCTTTTTCCTTTCTCCTCTATCTTCAAGGCCATTTGATAACATTGGCATATGGTTTTGAAGTTCACAAGACTCATGTCTTCTTGAATACACCATTTGAGTCGATTCAAATATCTAGCGAGCTTGATGCTTTCATCCTCCACCATTTGTGACCTTAAGCACAACTTTTGGAACTCTTCGGTGTATGCTTGGACAACCAAATATTTTTTTCTAAGATTTTGTCTTCTCCTATGTAGTTGAACCTCATAATCATTAGGTAGGTAAATCTTCTTGACCTTAGTCACCATCCCCTTCCATGAGACTATAGGACTCTTTCCTTCTTTCTCCCTTTCAGTTTGAACAAACTTCCACCATGTGAGAGCTGATCCTCTCAACCTTGACTTGGCCACACTCATGTTTTGGGCCTCTATGATACCATCACATTCAAAATGGTTCTCTATACTATCAATCCAATCCAGAACTAAATTTGGATCCATTTGTCCACTAAAAAGTGGTACACCCTCTAAATCTTTGCCACTTAAAGCCTTCAATGCCTTTAAGAAGGGTTCTCGAACACTGACAGGGTCAGGGGTTGGAACTTCCTCTTCTACATCCACTCCCTTTTCCCTTTCTTCTTCTTCTTCTTTATGATCTATCTTATCTTTCACCTTCTTAGCTTTGTCTTGGACTTCTCCCAAGAGTTGCTCCATTTGAGACAACCTTCTCTTAACAACTTGTTGTCTTCTTCTTGCTCATCCACCTTTTTTGCTAACTCAGTGTTAATCACCATGGATTTGTCTTCTACTGATCCAAATGGTATATTACCTCCAAATAATTTAGTAGGCTAAAGCATCCACCACAAGCCTGATCTCAATCAAGCTCTGATACCAATATGATGTAAGTGTTCCAAGGCTTGCTAGCACTTCAACTAAGAGACCTTAGCTTGTCTCTTCTAGGAACCTAATCTCCTCTAGGACCTGATTGGCTTAGATGATTAACTAATTTCAATTCCAACTCTCCTCTAAGATTTCTCAACTCATGTGCTTCACCTTGAAAGACTAACGCCTTTTAGTTAGTTCAAATCTTCACTTTTCCCACTACACCTAGAAGGATCTAAGTGCCAATTCCACTCTAACATTCATGATTCATTGCAGGGAGATCCATCCACTTGAAAATTTCCATCTCCATTTCATTTGAAACCATTTACTAGGATCTTCAACTTGGTCTTCACCGGGTTCAAGGATTCAATCACTTGGAAGCCTAATTGAGGCCTATTCCTTGTAGCCTTTCACTGTGTTTTTCCCACTTCTTTTAAAAATTTTCCAAAGAAGTTGAAAACCCAATCACACATTCAGATACCCTTTACCATTTTACAAGAGATATTGAATTTTTTAGTTTCAGAAGTCCTCTGTACATAGGGTTCCTACAAACTAGGATAAATAGGGCTAATAGGCCTAATTTCTAGGACAGTCTACAACACAATGCAAAAATTGCTCAAAACTTGACCAAATGGATTGATATAAACTTGACCATCCTATAATGTCAAGATATGAATATGCCCTAACTAAAAATGCACTTAAACTATACATTACTTCACTACCCTGCATAAGAATGCTCACTATTTCACCTCCAAACCACTAACCGGATAGTGCATTCTCGCCTAGGGCTTGGAATTAAAAATAGCAACTTGAATTTCCCTAACTCCTAACTTTACATATATACATACCATTGACTCCCCTAACATTTCCATATATCCTTAGGGAGATCCCATGGTTAGATTTCATGGGGGAGCCATGAATCGACTGACTAGTCAGGACAGGACCAGTGAACACACAAAACACAAAATATTTAATCTAAGACCTTACACTACCTCTAAACAACTATCTTAATGAATGAAATATGCTTAAAAATATCCTAGGAACACAAAACAACAATTAGTTTCAGTCTTTCAATCCATTACATATGATTGTCTTAACAAAATGCTCGGGATTTCTAAATACACAGAGTTGCAGAGCAATTTCACTATTCAAATCTTGTTACAAATGTATGACTCCTTCATTGGTTTGATTCTTGGGTCATATTAGATGCCATCTCCATGATTCTAGGGACTGATGGTTGATTACCCCTTCCTATTCATAAGGGGATCCAAAGATAACCAAGTTGCATGCAACACTTGCAATAATTGCAAATGTTGTGATAGCAACATTTTAGCAACTTTTGGCATCTTTTCCATTATGCCTCCTCCCTAAATTTTAGGACCTCTAACCTCTTCATTTCAAGGATCCAAGACCATTTATGACCATATTGCATCTCTATGACTTCATGAATGTGTTTAAGACACATTAAAGACTCCAACTCAAACTCTTAACACTAAGAATTTAAAAACTACTAACAATGGATAATTTGGTGACCTTATTCCTAATGACTAACTCACCTAGCCCACATTGCAATGACATTATAAGGTCTCAAAAACAACCTAGTTATCTTGTCTTGGCCAATGTCAAGTACAAGCCAAAATATACTAACTATGGAGGTCGGCCTAGGTGTGCTCCTGCACCACAAAGCCATGTGCTCAAGTGTGATATTTGAATGCATATCATAGATGTTGTCTGCTATAGACATCTTGGGAGTTCTTATCAGTTGTCTTGTAGAAATTATATGTTGTTGGAGTAGTGTGAGATTTGGCATAAGTTGAGCTTGTAGCTCGGTTACTTCTTCTCTGAAATGTGTTTCTACTTCCCATAGGTCTTACCTTGACCTTTTTACCTAAATTATCTTTTCACAATGCAGTTTGAATGCATTGCCTCCATCTGTGGTTAAGCTACTAGCAATGTTTGCTAGATATGCATCTAGCTTTCCTATATTGTCACTATTTTCCTTAGTGAACTTCTCTATTGTGCTCAGCTTTTGAATCAAGGTTATAGCTTTAGATATGATGGGGTCTAATTCATATATGAATTCTGATAGCTTTACCTTATTCACTACCACTTCTTGGCTGATGTTCTCTATTAGCTTCTGTTGGTACTTAATTTTGGCTCTCTCCTCAATTTCCTTCTCAGCATCAATGTTTTAAGTTATGATTGCATCGGTGAGGGTATCTAGTTGATCAAGTATAGGCTTGTTTTGGTCAATGTCAACATCAGGCACTATCTGATGTAGTATGCCATGTGTTGTCTCCAGTACCATGTAGTCCCTGTGTTTTTTCTTCAGCTTCTCTTGCAATGCCTTCCTCTTGCATATCTCTCCATTTTCTTGTAATGCGTCAATGTCAAGTGTAGAGGTGTCACACTTTGGTATTTCAATGATTTCATCCAGTGTAACCTCTAGCTTTTTCTTCTTTGTCTTTTTCTTCTGTGCCTCAGTAGAATGTAACACCATTGCCAATTTCTTAGCCTTTTCTATTGTGCTTGATGATGTGACTTGTTGTGCTTCTTTCTTCTTCTTGGCATCAGTTACCACTCGTCGAGTGTCTACAGACGTCTCCACATTCACCTTATCATTGTCGGTATCACTCTTGTATGTTTTCTCAAGCGTACCATCTTTTGGTTTGTCTCCTTTGTTGCTGTCCTTTGTATCATCATTCTTGGTTTCTTCACTCTTGTCTTGATTCTCTGCATCTTTGTCCTTATCTCCTTCAATAACCTTGTTAGTGTCAGTTACATCTTGAGTATCTCCGATGTCTTTCTGACCATCGATTTTATCCTTGTTTGCATCTTCTCCTACATCCTTTGGAGTATCCTTCTCTGGAGATTTTCTTGTTTCTTGCAGGATATTGATAGCTTGTATCAATATAGGCATGTTGCCTGGAATATTTACTTGTGCAGTATCAAATAGTGTGTCATGTTCATCATTTTTGTCTTTTGCAATAGTGAAATATTCATCCTTACTGATTTCATATGTTGGGTCATTGGTAATGTCAATGACATTAGTATCCACAATTTTTTCATTTGTGGTATCATCCCATGTTTCATCTACAACATCTATAGTCCTTTTCCCTATTGTATCATCCTCTTCTTTGTCTAACTCAATGGACATATCATCTTTAGTTTCCTTGTGAACATCTTGTTGTGTAAGGTATTTGTCAGGACTTACCTCTTCAATAGGTCTATTCATGATTTTGCACCATTTCTTGTGGCTATCCTTCTCAAGTTCAATTAAATTTCCTTCAAGAAACTTATATGACCTCAGCTTTGGTGAGAATTCCTTGTTGTGTTTCTCCATCATCTCATCTATCTCTACCTTTTTAGATTCAGGTGGCATTAGAGAAAAAAGTACTCTCTCTCTCTTATCTCTTTCTCATTTTTCAATGCAAATGTCCAACAGGAGGATAATCTATCCAAGAGTTCCCTTGGTACATAACTTCCTTCAAATTGCATTGGTACATATTTGAAGTTGTACATTTTAGCTATCATGGCTTCCTCAACTTTATTATGATCTTCTTGGTCTAGTTTCTTCCATTTTCTAATGTGTGGATCTATAATAGATCCAAAATTTGCAATATAAACACAAATGACATCAATAGTGTCAAGTTCTTTTACCTTGACATTTTCTACCTCTATGGCTTCATCTTTCTCAGTGTCCTCCCAGGTTCTGATGAATTTTCTTCCCTTCTTTTTACGTCCTCTTTTCAGTGCAGGATATTTCCTCTTGTGAGTACTAAGCTTTCCTTTCTTCAGAGGTGGAGTAGATTCTTTGGATGTTTAGCTTCTAGTCCTTGAAGTAGCTGTTGTTCTTGGTTTCTAATATGGTGGAGGAGGTGGTGAATCTGACTCTATTTTCTCAGAGTCATTCTTTTCTTCATCTTTACCGACACATAGTTTTTCTTCAGTTTCCTCCTCTTGTTCAGCTTCTTCACCTTCCTCAGCTTCTTCCTCGGTTACTGACAGAATCCTCTTGAGATTCTTTACCATTTTGTCTTTCTTTTTTACTATTTTCTAGACAACTAGGCATGTTTTAATTTGTGTCTTGGCCTCTTCATATGTGCTAAACCTTGGTTGCTTTTTGTCCAGTGGTTTGTTGATTAAGTCATCAATTTCCTTTGTTGCAAGATCAATGTTGATCTCATATTCCAATGGTTGTAACCATGTTGTCCTTGCTATAGTAGGTTTGATGTAAGTATTATCTATGTCAACCATGAAGCATATCTCATCCTTATATTGCTCAATGAGTTGCTCGGGGATTCTTACCCTCTTTTGCATTTTTGTCTTTGAATACACTGAAGTATTCATCCATGACAGTTTTAAAGTTATTTCCTAGTGCAGCTATCTGCTCACTGATTTGCATGGTGATCAGTTTGGTTTTTTCCCATTTCACATCTCCTACCGATGGGAACTTCTCATGAAAATAGAAGAAGATACACATTATTAGAGAGCCAAACTTACAAGTGTTTGACTTCACATTCCTAGTTGTCTTTAGGTTGTCCTTCAATTGATTCAGGAGTAGATCAGATAAGTCCAACTGTGTACCCTTCTTCACAATTTTTTAGTTTGTGTCCACTGCACCTAATTCTATGTTGTTTAATCTACTTGCATGGAAGAATTTGTAACCCAAAACACATGCACCAAACTTAATCTCACCATCGATTATTGTTGTTACTTTCAATCCTTGGCCATCCCATTTGGCTCCTATCATCTTTTTGGTCACTGCCCTTGGTGGATGCTTCAGTGCCTTTACTTTATTGGTTACGGGGTAATCGGTGACCACATGGATGACATCTCAGGTTATTGCCTTTGGTTCATCCAACCATAACTTATTGTTATGCATTTTTCTTAGCACTAATCAAATCCAATCGATTTTGAAGAGTTTTGGAAACATTAGGGAATTGGTGAGCCCTTTCACCTCAATGTGTTTATGTCCTTCCTTAAGTGTTCCATCATCATTACAAAGCTTCTTGTAAACTTATTCTACCTCCGACATTCCAATCTCTACAATCTTGCAGTGTATGAAGGATCAAACATCTTCAACTAGCAAAACCCTAGCTGGAATGAGTGAAAATGCACTAGCATCATTGGGTTGCGAGGAAACCTCTAGATGGATCTTATAATTAGGTTCCCCATACATCATGTTCTTGATGAACTTGAACTTATCTTTCTTTGCATTCTTAGATTTCACGATTCATGAAGTCGATGCCATTTTCATAAAATTGGGGCTTCTATTTAATGCATAAAAATGGAGTTGTTAGTCTCGAAGAACTTTCTATTTGTGCTTTCAAATATATTTTAACTACTTTGGAGTGCTTGGAGGTCGAGTCGTTATCACTCTGTAGCTTGGTTTCTTTCTGCTCAAAAATCCCCTTTCATCACTCTTCTCTGGGTGTCATGACAAATGAATCATTTCAATGCCCTATTTATAGTCATTGCCCTAAAACATGTGCCGTAAATTCCTACCAACTCATCAGTGTATGAAGACTAAGTTCTTCATTGAAGACTTTACTTACAACATTTTGGAGCAGTTGATGTTTTACTTTGCTTTTCCCAACAGGTTTTGATATCACTGACAACTTGTTCATGTGTTTGTTTACCAACGAGTCTTGGTCTATACTAGAAAATTTTTATTTTAACCAATGAATCTCGATATATGTAGGCATTCTTAACTTTGAGTGTATACCGATGGGTTTTGGTATATACGCCTGAAAGCATAGTCATCACCTATTTAGACAAGTAAAACCATGATACATCTTTCTAATGCTAATTTGGAATTATATCAATATATTATAGAACTGATGTAAAGTAATAGCTTGGGGTAATGCAGTTCCATACTTACTTGTTCTTCTTAAGTGGGGTTGGTGATGTCACCATTTGCATTTCTCGCTTCATCTTTATCATTGCTTGAATCTTTTCTCCACATTTTGTCTCTAGCCCTCCGGATATCTTCAATGGTTTTTCCATTGGGATATGTGCTTGTCTCTGTCATTCGATCTATGCAGTATTTCTTGAGATGACCAACTTTATGACAGTTTGAGCATGCCATTTTGGGGTTTGTCCAGCCTCTAGACTTTCTTGTCCATTTTCTCATATAGTTTGCAGCAATGTGACCATATGTTTAATATACTGTACAATTTTTCCAAGTATTGTAGTCCCATACATACTGATTACCGATTCTCTTTGGTTGATAGGGAGTTTCTTGACCTTTAGGCTTCCATGATTGTCTTTTCTTTTTCCAGCATTCAAGATTTGTGTGCCCATTCATTTTTCATGTAGGACAGTATTTGTCCATGTAGGTTTCCATCTTTGGTTGTTTCATCTTAGACTTACATTCATATGATTTATCACCTTTCTTGTTACATTTATAATAGAATCCTATGAATGAAGATGTAGATTTAGGAATACCTTTTATTTTGCCTCTGCATACATTTGATGTATGTCCTTTCTTTCCATAGTGATTGCATGTAAGCTTTCTTGGTTTGGATTTTTATAGACATTCTTTGGATTGGATTGATTTGATGATTCTCCATTTTTGGTAAAGCCTAGACCGTTGTTGTTGTTGACTCTTCGTTGTCCCTCAAGCAACTCATCCATTATTTAATTTCTTTCTTCAACATTTTTGATAATTTCATTATGTTGTTTATGTATTCTTAATTCATGCTTTAACTTTTCATTCCCATCCCTCAGTTCACCAATAGCTTCTATTCTTTCAATGAGTTCAATATTTATTCTATTTGCCTCTTGACTCATAAGAATAATCTGATTTGTTATCTCATGGTGATGCTCTGTAAGTCTTTGTATTTCAGACTCTTTTTCTTGTATCTTGTCTGTGATCTTTCTTCTATCATCAATAGCTAGTGTTCTTTCTAGTTTAGCTTGTCTAGCATTGTTCATGACATCAATCATCCTTACCATCCGTGTCTCCTGGCTGATTTGCAGAGATTTAACTTGTCCAGCCAGATGTAGACTGATTTCAGTTAGGCTTGTGATGCTTTCTTTTGATGTATCTGATGCCTTGCTTGTATTTGATCCTGAAGACTCAAAGAAATATAGGATCTCTTCCTCATGATAATCTATCTCATTATGGCGAGATGTCATATTCTTTCTTTCATCTAGCAACTGTCTCATATTGATTCTAGCTTCTTTATATTGTTCATAGAACATCTGAATTTCAAGCTTTTTGTTCTCAATATTTTTATCAAGTTTGTACTTGTCCATTGTATGATCTTTTCTCTTAAGCCTTTAATCTTTCCAAGAAGAGACTTAGCTCTAATACCAATTTTTGGGATTAATTGGAAGTATGTACTGAGAGGGGAGGGGTGAATCAGTACCTCTAAAACTTTTTGTATCCTTTAATCACTTAACCTTTGTAATCAATTGTATGTCCATTCAATCTGATCTAAACTATCTTGATGTGAGTTATATCAATTCATAACATTAATAAACATGTGAATCATTCATAGAAACATTCATGAAAGTAATTGACACATAATACAAGATATGATATCACAGAAAACTCTTGTTAGGAAGTAAAAACTAGGGTGGGGATGGCACCCACAAAAATTCACTATCTACAGATTGGAAGGGGCTGGTTAAGGCTTACAATTTGATAACTTCTCATGATCTATCTTTTTAGGAGTATCAGTGGAGACCTATTAAATTCTACTCTGTTAAGAGCTTTAGCAACACTATTAAGTCTGTACTTGGTTAAGAGATTTGATGTTGGACTGTTAAATTCACCTTCCTTGAAAGGATTTTTACACTTTTTTCCACTTGTTAGAATGATAAAAAATTAGAAATTGACCTGGTAAATTCAATCTCCTATTGCTTATATAGATCCTATGTAGTTCACATAAAAATATTATCACCTTAATTGTGATTGAATAATACCTCTGATTGTCAGTTTCCTCTGTTCTTGGTTCTGCTAATCAAATCCTTCTTTTTCTGTTCTGGTTCTTGAAACTCTCAATTCAATCCATAGATGTGCTCATTATGTTCTCCTCTCTCTTTTCCTTCTCACACACACATTCTAATGAATTATTTCATAATCTATTTATAGATGGATTGACTTCATCGAGTTTTGATAAAAACAATGTTAACTCTAAGATTAGGTTTACAAATTATACCTAGATCTCCTAGTCTATATGTTTTAAATCAGTTAGACTAATTAAAACACTTACATTAATGTTTCTTGTCCCTAAAGAAATGGATTTAAAAAAATTAAATATTCTATAAATAGAATACACTTGCTTTATCTGATGTGGAAGTCAGATCCACTTTTTGTGGGTTGCAACTGACTTTCGGTTTTGTCTTTCAGTCATGCTTGACTGTCCATTGGTTTTATCTGTCGGTTGTATTGTATCTATATTGTCATTCTGCATTGTAACTTGCATTTTTGGTTCCTCTATTAGGTTTCGCTTTATCTTTTTGCTTTTTGATTTTTGTTTTTCACACTAACTTGTGTCATCGGTTCTCTCTGTAGTTAGTTATTTTTGGTGATCTCTTAATCTGATCTTCGGTTTGCTCTTTCCTTTCTTTTGGTGTAGGCTTACCGAAAGTGTTGTTTGTATACTAATGGAAAATTAATATCATCAAACTACATCTTGGAAGGTATCTTCCATTAACTTCACTTCTATGGTCCATAAATAAATCACTAACTAACATGAATTAGTCCATTCAGTGCATAGGATGATGTCTTTTTTGCCTTTGGGTTTGTGGGCGTAGAATGTGTCAATGACTCAACAATCTTCTCCATATCAGATAAATGAAATTCAAGAATTGATAGCTTATGAGTGATTAGACTCTTAGCAGACCAAATCTTTTCATGACTCTCCCTTTCTCAATATCCAATACATTCTTTTTGTCATAGATCTTTGTTATTTCTCTATCCATCTCTAATACAAATTGTGAGGAGGTCTCACAAGTGTCCATCATTCTATTCAGTGCAGTCTTTTCCTTTAATAAAATATCTTCAATGTTCTTAATATGTCTGATTGGATTTATACAATAGCTATATAGAATCCTTCCATGTGTGATACAACTTCTGCCCTTTGATGTAACTGCTCAGAATGCCCAAGTCCTATGAAATAGACTGGAAAAATTTCTTCAACTTCTTCTCTTGATAACTATGCTATGTCTTCTCTTCAACAATCTTCAATAAAGACTCATAGTGACTATCAAAGTCATCTAGTGTCAAACTTAGATTCTCTACTTCATCCTTTCCTTGAAATACAATAGGTACTGGGAGAAGTTTGTTCATAGTATTGACTTCTCTTGCAATTCCCTTAATCTTCTTATATCCTTTCTGTTCATGTCTCTCTTTTACTTTTGTAAATGTCATGAAGCATAGTCTCATTAATTCATCCTCATCCATACTGTCACCATCAGTACTTAAAGTTTTATCCTTACTTGCCAACAATAGAGTAGTAGATGTGTCAGGTTCATGTTTTATCTCAACTCTTGCCTCTTTTTCTTTTGTTGGATTTGTCTCACTTCTCTGTTTAGTTTCATCTTTCTTCTCTTCCTCTTTCTGTTCTTCTATTTCATCTACCATTGTATTATCAATATTTTTTGCAAATGGGTCCTTCTCATTAAGTGAAGTGTTAAGGGTCATAGGCACCCTTGAAACATATAAATATGGTTGCATGGTACCTCAGCTGACTTAGAACACTCACCAATTCCTATAGGCATAGGCATAGTATGTTTAGGAGGTGGAGTATTCTTAGGGATATCACTCATAAGTATCTGATCCAATGCCTTGTGACTCTTTCTAAAACTTCTTCATACTTCCTACCCATAATTTTTTGTAATCTTTCTTTGGTTCTTAATAAGGGTTTTAGTTATCCTAATATTATTTCTCTCTTTTATTGAAACTACTAGCAACATGTCATCAATAGCTTGATTCCTTATAGCCTTATCTTCAATATGTGCAATTTGTTTCCTAATTTCTAGTCTACCATATAGTTCCTTACGTATACTTCCCTCTAACTCTAGTAGATTCTTCTTGAAAACAAGTAAATGATTTACTACTATGTCTTCAATCTTCAGTTTATCAAATTCCTCATACCTGTCATAGTATTTTTCCACTAAAACTATCTTACCTTTCTCAATATCTCTCTTCTCCAACATCTTCAAATTGGGCTTCCATACATGTCCATCACTTGAGGTCTCTTTTTTTCTTTTATTCTCTTCTCCTTCAGTCCTCTATTCATTAGGAGGTGAATCCAGTTTAGTGGATATTGTGTTTCTCTAAGGTATTATCTTTACTTCCTCTTCCAGTGACGTCTTCAGTGGTGGTGAGGGAGTGGTTACATCAATTATTGTAGAGTGTGGACTAGTTACTTGCTCAATCTTTGGAGGTGGAAGGGTTGCAATAGTAGTAATTTCCAACCCAGAAGATCTCTCTGCTATATTCTTCCTTTTTTCTATCATCTCTTGTTTGGTTAAACCATCCTTAGCTCCACATTCATCAACAATGTTCTCTACTTTTCTTTTCCTCATCCCTCTAGTATGTTCTTCTCTGACTTTAGCTGATTTTTCTTCATAGGTGCCCCATCTCTCCTTAGATGTATCTACTTTAGATGCCAACACATGTTTAATTTTCATAGTTAGGACTTCTAAACTGACTTCATAACCCATAGGGTCACTAGTAAATTTGACCTCAAATTTTGACGACAATTGGTCAAAATTTTGACAGTAATTGGTCGAATTTACGACCAAAACTTTCATCGATCTTTTTTTGTCAAATTTTTGACGTATTTATAATTAGTCAAAATTTTGACCAAAACAAAGGTCAGAATTTCGACTATAACCCAAGCTTAAAATTGCCGTCATTTTTTAGTGCATTGGTCAAAATTTCGACCAATACTTCCACCAACGAGTGGTCACAAATTTCGACCAATTCACTAAAAAAATGATGAGAATGCCATGCTTTCGACCAAACCAATGGTCAAAATTTCAACCATTGTGTTGGTCGAAAGCATGGCATTCTCGTCGTTTTTTTAGTGTATTGGTCAAAATTTGTGACCACTCGTTGGTGGCAATTGCTTCTAGAGTTGGTCGAAATTTCGACCAAACGTTGGCATTGGTTGAAATTTTGACCAATGTTAATTTAATTTTTTTTTATTTTTTTTTTAAAAAATTCTATTTCGATTCAACTGTGTAGTTTTTTGAGTCAAACTCATTGACCTTTGATTCATGAGTAGTGGTTTACACAAACCCATCTCTCATGAGAATGAAAGGAACAATTAGCACTCATTGGCTCTGGGTGATGCTCACATAGGTGAAGCACTGGGACTTCCCGAGAGATCACCCATCCCAGTACCACTCCAGCTAGAGTGCACTTAACTACAGAGTTTCCTCCATGGTTAAACGCACTCTACTTTCATCCTCATTTGCAAAACCTTCACCAAGTGTTGTGCCTTTCTAATGGATGGTTCATAAGGCACAACACTTGGTGAAGGTTTTGCAAATGAGGATGCAAGCAGAGTGGGTTTAACCATGGAGGAAACT
>MU224082.1:988200-1013795 GCA_018584345.1 Thuja plicata
ATCATCTAATCAAACTAGCTAATCAAATGAAACCATCTAATCCAATGAAACCATCTAATCAAATCATAACATCTAATCAAATGAAACCATCTAATCAAACCAGCTAATCAAATGAAACCATCTAATCAAATCATATCATCTAATCAAACCAGATAATAAAATGAAACCATCTAATCCAATGACCTCATCTAATCAAATCATAACATCTAATAAATTGAAACCGTCTAATCAAATCAGCTAATAAATATATGCCTCGAATCATCAATTGAAAATATTAAACATATAATAATGGCGTATATAATGAGTCTCAAATCAAAGATGTGTGCAACATGTCCTAAACTAGGGAGTCATCTAGGCACATGAAAATAGAGTGACCCTCTGACTGACTGCAATGACCATCCTCCGACTGTGAAGCAACAACTAATCCCTGCGAATATAAATGCATGTATATAATAATATTAATGTAAAATACTTGAAACAAGTTATAAATGCATGTTTAAACTTACATATATTTAAAACTTACCTGGCCACTAGTAGGTGTCACATTTGTTGAATCTCTCCTATGAAGATGCTCCAAGCCCACACTAGAGGTAATGTTCTCTACCTAAGTATCATGATCATCCTCTGGCTATGAAGCAGCAACTAACCCCTGCAAATTTAGTACAAAAGTTCATAATATATACATGTGCATAGTAATATATTATGTAAAGTACAAGTGTACACATGTATGCTTAAACCTACATGTATACTTAAAACTTACCTAACCACTAGTAGGTGTCATATGAAGATGCTTTGATTACATACTAGAGGTAATGTGCTCTTCTAACTATGCCTGCAAAATATTATACATTGAACAAGCATAAATACACACATCTACAATTAATTGTTCACTAAAACTCCTGGAAAATAGAAAAGAAAAATTTATATACCTAGGTCTCAGAACCAAGAGGATCATCAGTGCATTGCACCATCATATCATCAACCAAAATAGCATCACCCACACCACCTCCAGTCTTGAACCTCTCTAGTAATGAAGAGTGTAGGGGTGTGCGTAGCTGGGAGGGGAGTGTTGTAGATCCTGAACCACCAGGATGAAATAACAAATCCATAAATGATCCAACATCACTTCCAGTGTTCACCTGACTCAACCCGTGCAACTTCTCATCAAATGTGTCTAGGCCCTCATCTATGATGTGTACATCTCCAACATGTATACCTGGCTCTGTAGCTCCAGACTGATCTGTGAGTGCAGAGTGCTCTGCAAAGTATTGTGAACTATGATGTGCCTGACTAGATGGTGCAGAGCACTCTGCAAAGTAATATGAACTATGTTGTTCCTGAATAGATGGTGTTTCTTGTGTTGGTGGAACTACATGACCCCATGCAAGTCTGATGACATCTCTAACTGAATGTGTTGGGATCCTCTACATGTCTACAATATAAGAATATGACTATAGGAGATCCTCCAAAAATTAAAGCACCACATCCAAATTACTATGATGGCTAGAAAGTGCTCGTATCTCTCCAGGTGGAGAAAGACCTGCAGCTCTATATGCCTCATCACTGACCCCTGAAACAGTACTAGATGAAGCCTTAGAAGATGATCTGCCTTGACTCGGTCTAGTCAAAATATATATAGCCATTGTATCCAAAGTGATGGAGGTGGCTACAAATGCAATCTCCCCTATCTTTTCCACTACTCCCCTATGGCAAGAAATTACCTCTCTATCTGTAGTAGCAACCATCATCAGTTCCACAGCCAGAGTCCTATGCCCAACTAGCTCTCTATGAGTACGTACAACTTGATCAACCCTACAATACTAATCATGATCAGCAACTCTACCATGCTCCTAACCATAATATCTAGGAAGATCTAAATATTTGACCTTGAGTCCCAAAAGGAACTCAAAGTACAACTACTGTGCAAAATATAATGGAATCTAGTCATGATTAGGATAAAGATCATGTGCTGCAAGAAAACAAGGGCATATCATGCATGTGATTTGAGGAATCTAACACCTTGTAACTTGATATGCCCTCACCTTGGCCTTCCCCTCATAAAATGGGAAAATCTCTCGTTTGATGATTTCCTTGGAGACATGGCTCTGGACCGTCTCCAAGGAAACATCACCTAATACCACAGCTCTCAACTCTTGAAAAATAGTATCAACAAAATGTGGTGTGAAGGAAGAGTGGGATCTCAATGTAGCAGTCATATCCTCCAAACTCCTCAATATAGTAACACAAATATCTCTATATATGCCATCTGGCTCAGATGTATGAATATTCTCTCTAAGTTGATCCATTTTTATCTGAGCTGTCTCAAAAATAGTCACCAGATCAGGAGTGTGAGGTGCATCCTAAGCTGGTACATCATGGGTGGGTACATCTTGAGTGTCCATCTAGATGTAACATGCATGAAAGCTAAGTGTTAACAATTAAGTACTTGATTACATGTTATAATTGCGTATAAAATGGAAACAAATATAGATGAATATATAAAATTATAGTTCTTAAAGGGTCCTATTAGGTCTTAAGGGTCCTATTACCTGTCTTAAGGGTCGTTGGATGTACTAAGGGGTATTAATAGGTCTAAATGGTCCTTGGTTGTACTAATTGGTATTAATAGGTCTAAAGGGTCCTTGAATGTACTAGTAGGTCTTAAGTCTAGTCTTATTAGGTCTTAAGGGGTCCTATTAGGTCTTAAGTGGTCTTATTCTAGGTCTTAAAGATCCTAAGAGTTCTTAAAGAGTTTTATGTCACAATAGGGGGCCTATTAGGTCTTCAGGGTCCTTGGATGTACTAAGGGGTATTAATAGGTCCTATTAGGTCAAGTAATTGGTTTTATTAGGGCTTAAGGGGTCCTATTAGGTCTAAAGGGTCCTTGGATGTACTAATTGGTATTAATAAATCTAAAGGGTCCTTGGATGTACTAGTAGGTCTTAAGTCCAATCTTATTAGGTCTTAAGGGGTCCTATTAGGTCTTAAGTGGTCTTATTCTAGGTCTTAAAGATCCTAGGAGTTTTTAAGGATTTTTATGTCACAATAGGGGTCCTATTAGGTCTAAAGGGTCCTTGGATGTACTAAGGGGTATTAATAGGTCCTATTAGGTCAAGTAAGTGGTTTTATTAGGTCTTAAGGGGTCATATTAGATCTTAAGGGTCCTATTAGGTCCAAAGGGTCCTTGGATGTACTAATTGGTATTAATAGGTCTAAAGGGTCCTTGGATGTACTAGTAGGTCTTAAGTCTTTTTGGTGCTCAAATCAACAAATTGGATTTCCTATGGAATTGCCAATCCAATGCTAGGAAACCCAAGTGATTTGGCCAGCTAACAAGTCACAACCAAGGCAAGGTTGGAGCTTATGCAATTATGGCTCTGCAAAACCAAGGTTGGTAAGCCTATACCTTTGCTTATCCTTCAACTTACAATGATTTTTTTATAGCAGATAAGAAACACTTCAACCTTCTCTCTCAAGTATGGAAAGGCACTTGAAAGAAATCTAACTGAAAGTAATATATCATGAACTGTAAACTGAAATACTTTATGTAATTGAAAGAATGTTTAGTAAATGTGTATGTAATTTTAAATGAACAAATAGATAAGATATCACAAAACTATAAAAAATGAACTGAATAACTATAATCCAAATGATGATTGGACCAGTGCCTTATTCTATCATGGGCAATAGAGTCAAAATCATCCCAACCCTATGTACAACCTCAGAGACAGTTTGCAAGAAATAATCACTTCAAAGGCGTTATGATGACCATGTATCTTAAGACAAATCCACAGCTATCTCAATTGATTTTAACTCCTCAAATGATAGACTGATTGATTGTGGCCACAATCAATTGAATTTAACCATGCAAGATGAAAAGACCAATTGATAATGAAAGCTATAAATTTAATCAATTAAATATGCAACATCAAACTGTCACTTTGAAGAAAATCTAAAGATTTTATCCAAGGGACTAATCAAAAATGAAGTTGAGTCTATTCCCATAGATGAAAGAAAAACACTTATCTTTATTGATTTCAAAAAAAAAAAAATAGTACATCCAGGTCCATGTTACAGTTGTATTATATTGTATTTTCTTATCTCTTTACATTATATATATGTGTGTGTGTGTGTGTGTATGTATGTATGTATATATATATGTATGTATATATATATATATATGTCTGTATGTGTGTTTGAGTGGCTTTCACACCTCTTTAGGGTAAAAAGACACAACCTTAATTACAAATTACTTTGAAATATATGTGTGTGTGTGTGTGTGTGTGTGTGTGTGAGTGGCTTTCACACCTCTTTAGGGTAAAAAGACAACCTTACTTATAAATTATTTTGAAAAAAAAATAAACTAACTAAAAAATAACTACCTAACTTTCAGATTTGGCTTTGGTCAAAAATCCAAAACACCTCGTGAAAAGTGAATATTTCTACTGGAGATACAAAATTTGAGTTCCCGAACTGGGTTGTTTTTGTATTTTTAAAATTTGACCATCGTCAACCTTTGTCAGCATCATCTTTGTAGTAGGTTGAAATTCCAGCATTTTCTGAAGGCTTCGATTAGTTATTTCTATTCATTTATGTCATAAAGCTTCTTTCCTTTGAGTTTTTTAGTATGGAGAAACTTGATTCTTGATAATGGATTGGGACTTATAAATTTTCAAAATTTAGGGTACCACCAAGTCTAGTCGTATTAGGTCTTAAGGGGTCCTATTAGGTCTTAAGTGGTCTTATTCTAGGTCTAAAAGATCCTAAGAGTTCTTAAAGATTTTTATGCCACAATAAGGGTCATATTAGATCTTAAGGGTCCTTAGATGTACTAAGGGGTATTAATAGGTCCTAGTAGGTCAAGTAAGTGATTTTATTAGGTCTTAAGGGGTCCTATTAGGTCTTAAGGGTCCTATTAGGTCTAAAGGGTCCTTGGATGTACTAATTGGTATTAATTGGTCTAAAGGGTCCTGGGATGTACTAGTAGGTCTTAAGTCTAGTATTATTAGGTCTTAAGGGGTCCTATTAGGTCTTAAGTGGTCTTATTCTAGGTCTTAAAGATCCTAAGAGTTCTTAAAGAGTTTTATATCACAATAGGGGTCCTATTAGGTCTTAAGGGTCCTTGGATGTACTAAGGGGTATTAATAGGTCCTATTAGGTCAACTAAGTGGTTTTATTAGATCTTAAGGGGTCCTATTAGGTCTAAAGGGTCCTTGGATGTACTAATTAGTATTAATTGGTCTAAAGGGTCCTTGGATGTACTAGTGGGTCTTAACTCTAGTCTTATTAGGTCTTAAGGGGTCCTATTAGGTCTAAAGGGTCCTTGGATGTACTAATTGGTATTAATAGGTCTAAAGGGTCCTTGGATGTACTAGTAGGTCTTATGTCCAATCTTATTAGGTATAAAGGGGTCCTATTAGGTCTTAAGCGGTCTTATTCTAGGTCTTAGAGATCCTAAGAGTTCTTAAAGATTTTTATGTCACAATAGGGGTCCTAAAGGGACATAGGGTGTACTAATAGTCCTAAAGGGTCCTTGGATGTACACTAATTGGTATTAATAGGTCCTATTAGGTCAAGTAAGTGGTATTATTAAGTCTTTAGGGTCCTACGATGTACTAATTAGTTTTAATAGATCATATTAGTCCTATTAGGTCTTAAGTGTTCTTATTCTAGGTCTTAAGTATCCTAAGGTTCTTAAAGAGTTTTATGTTAGAATAGGGGTCCTAAAGGGACATAGGGTGTACTAATAGTCCTAAAGGGTCCTTGGAAATGTACTAATTTGTAAATTAATAGGTCCTATTAGATATTAAGTGTCCTAGGTATAGATTAAATAGTTCTAATAGCTCATCCTAGGTGTTTTAAAGGGTCCTACTTGGGTTCTTAAAGAGTTTTATGTCCTAAAGGGTTCTAAGGTGTACTACTTGGGTCCTCTAAGTATCTTGAAGTGTACTAGGACATGTACTAAGGCATGTAATAATTTAACATCTAACTCTACATGAATAACATATATGCATGTAACTCTAAAACATATATGTACATAATTTAGAGAGAGAGAGAGAGAGAGAGAGAGAGATTCCTAATAAATTTAATAACTTTAAAAGAAATTTAAAAACAAATATTTTTAATAAATTTTATAAGATCTCTTAATGTTTTCTAACATTTTCTAACATTCTACTACGGTTTCTAATGTTTTGTAAATATTTTCTAAAATTTTCTAACATTCTACTATGGTTTTATATCATTTTCTAACATTTTAAAACATACTAAATTACAATTTAATAAAATTTGCTAACATTCTAATTACGATTTTCTAATGTATATTAAGTTATAATTTTCTAATGTTTTATAATATTTTCTAATGTTTACTAAGTTACAATTTTCTAATATTTTCTAATGTATACTAAGTTACAATTTTCTAATATTTTATAATGTATATAAGTTACAATTTTATAATATTTTCTAATGTATACTATGTTACAATTTTCTAATATTTTCTAATGTATACTAAGTTACAATTTTCTAATATATAATAAGTTACAATTTGCTAATATTTTCTAATGTATAATAAGTTACAATTTTCTAACATTTGCTAACATATTATAACATTTATACTACAGTTTTTTAAGGTTTTCTAACATTTTCTAACATTCTACTATGATTTTCTAACATACTACTATAATTTTCTAACAAATTCTAAAATTCAACTATCATTTTCTAACATTTCTACAAACTAAATATTATTTAAAACAAATAATTAACTAAAAAAACCATTAAATATATAATATACATTAAAAAAGTGAGAAAAATGTGTGTACCTGATGCTACTAATAATCACAAGAGGTCAAAGAATCTCGGGAGGTGCTAACGTCATATTGGTCGTCATTGGTTCCTAAGCCCCGGGTCCACAAAATCTCCAAAAGTCAATGGTGAAAATGAAATGGCTTTTCAAAAATTTATAAAAAAAATTGGTGAATAATGGCTTCATGCGAAGGGGGTCTTCACACAAAGTACCCTACGTTGGTTAATTCGTGCGAATACCCCACTTCGTGTGAAGTACCCCACGCATGGTACTTTGCGGGAAGCCTATTAACCACTTCGCGCGAAGAGGATACTTCACACGAAGCCATCAAAAATGAAAATTTTTTTGGAATTCTAAAATCCTTCATCCTGAAAATTGGGACACACTATTGTGATTTCACCCAATTATTACCTCTACAATCTCTCTTCATGTGTCCAAACTTGTTACATCCAAAACATCTACCTCTGAAAGTTTGATCTGTTCTTTAGGTTCTTCAAGAATAGGTTTTTCTCCATCAATATTTGCATCAGATTTTTCTTCTTGATTCTTAGAACATTCAACTTCATTGAAGCCAATACTAGTCATATCACCTTTAGGTTTCTGTCTATCTCTTTGTTCATCAATCAAGTCACTAATCATGTGAATTTTATCAATGTGTTTCTTTGTCTCAACAAGTTCGCCTTTTATGATCTGATTATATTTCTCCAATTCTAGATACTTGTTCTTGTTGAATCTCTTTAGCCATTGTATTATTCTCAAGCTTCAAAGTATCATTCTCTAGTTCAAGTTGCTTTATCTAATTTGAATTATCATTGTCTGAATCTTCTTTTATCTGAACCATAAGATCTTGTCTCTGATTTCTGGAAAGTTCAAGTTGATCCTTTAGTTTCTTCATGAATCCCTCTACTTTTCTTAAATTGAATCTCAAGTCACCATTTTCTGCTTTAGCTTTATCAAAGTCTTCGAGTGTTGCTTCAAAATTCTCTTACAAATTTTATGAATCCGTTCTGAACTCCCTTAAGCTATTAGACTTTCTCTCTAAGGGCCAATAACTCTGATACTAATTGTTAGGATTGAGTAATACTAAGAGGGGGGTGAATCATTATTACAACACTTTAAATTAAAATTAAACCAATTCCAAATAAATCATATGCTTATAGAAATGAAAAGAACATATGCAGATAACACAGAACTCGTAACACCATTATTTTTTGTTGAGGAAATCTTGGCCAAGGGAAAACCCCAGTGGGGATGGTACCCACAAGCATGCACTAAAGTATAATGTCCCTTTTAGGAGACCTAGCCCTGTTAGGAGCTGAATATTACATAGTACATTTCCTTGTTAAAGGAATAACAACCCTGTTAAAGGTATACAACACCCTGTTAGGGGCCACCTGAGCTTACATCTCTTACAAAAAAAATTTTGTTTATAAAGTGTTCTCAGTAATGAACAAAAAAAAGCATTTTCAATGCTTAGATAGTTCCAATCATAGCTCTTCAATGAGCTCTTTCAACCTCTTCTCTCACATCTATCACTCACATACATACATATCCTTCCTGATCTAGTCTTCTTCTATTTCATATATTTTCTTTACAAAAAGTCTTCATATATATCTTTATCATCATCAAGTCAGCTCTCTAAATCATTATTACATAGTCGGCTCTTAATACAAAATAGAATTAATAATGAAAAGAGTAATTACAAAGTTGGCTCTCTCAAATAACCAAAATATAGGTTATCCAAAATTATAATCTGACTTAGCTTTCCAAGAGTCCACGACATACTCCTTGATTCATTGCTACTTGTTCAACTGTTCTATTACGTTGTTTTGTTGTCTATGCATGTCTTCAAATCTCTCTAACTCAATGTAACCTTCTCCAAAACCAAATTTATCTTAGGTGGAGGTCATACATACTCCTTAGTATCTTCCTCTAAGCTCTCCTATCATAAAACATCATACTTGATCTTCATTTTCCAAAACATTGTCGTTATACTCTATATTTCTTCTTCTATACTTAGTCATTTTGAAGACTGTGTCTCCAAATCAGAAATTCATTTGAATCTATCAATATAGCAGACGTGTTGTCATAAATGACAACCTATAAGTGTCTCATAGCATACCAAAACTATCACTTGCCAACATACCCATGACTGCATATGCAGAATAGATCCCTTATAGAACCAACATTTTCTTTTGAAGACCTTATCTCTATCTTCCCTTGAAGAAAAAATTACTGTAAAAATCCCATCAAATTTATCTAGAAAAGAGGCATTTTGTACTTTTTTCCAATTTTTCCTAATCCATTGTAAAAAAATCAATGACAGAAATGCAAGAGTCCCAAAATTTTTTGTTTATTTCCTTATGCATTAGGCTTTTAATCCTTGTTTGAAGAGTCTCTTCATTCAGCTGAATACATTGTTTTAGTTGATCAAAGACTAGTAACTCCTTTCTTTTCTGATGTTGATCACCATCCCTTAACACCACTATATTCTCACCATATTCTCTTTGAAGACCTGGCCTATCTTCTAAGATTTGTGGGTGTTTCTCAAAATTCTCTCTTTTAATTTCTTTAGTTTTCCTGACCCATTTTTGTCTATAAGTCACCCTCTGAGTACTCCTTTTCATACTAAAAGTGGTAAAAGAGCTATCTTTTCTACCATTACCTATTGACCAAGTTATTTTATCCTCAACATTTTCCTCACCATTCTATATGCAAATCTCTTGTGTCTATTTTCAAATAGCCCCACCTTAAATTGACTCCATAGTTGTTTTCTTTTGGCTTCAATGTCCCAATAATATTGTGGCCAAGCCTTCTTTGGGAGTTGTGGGTTAAAAGGAATGCCCATCTTTTATGTTAAAAAAATAGGAATATTGTTGGGAAAGGATGAACACTTCCATTCATTATTTTTTACACATCTTTTGTCTCTTTTTTCTCTTTCCATCCTTACCCAATGTCGCTTTACTATCGGAAGTGTAGATGCAAACTGCATAAAGTCTAGTCCTTTACATTTTTTTCATCTCTTATTTCTCTATTCCTCCAACCACTTTGTCTCATTTCTATGGGATAAGCTAATCGAAGACTCATTTCCTATCTAGTAGCATGTCTATGAAATTGAGGAATGTATGAATATGTTGGTATTCTTCCTAGCCTTCCATTGCTATGAAATGGCACATTGAAGTTGTGAGAAATTTTCCTCCATCATTTATGCACCGTCCCTAATGTGTCCAAAGAAATCATAAAATTCCTTTGATAAGACCAAACCCTTTTCCATTAATATATGCTACCGACATCCCAATATTCCTTTGTTCACCATTGCTTCATAGGTATATTAAGGTCTAGATTACTCTATCTCCTCTCTCTCTCTCTCTCCTGGTTTGAATATGCACTAAATGACTTTGTCCATTTTGGCTCGGCATCTCTCCAACTTCTCTTGCCATGTAATATTTATCCTAGAATGATGACCCTAATTGAACCATAGCTCTAACCTCAAGCTTATCAAATATAAACAAATTACAATTTATTTGTACCTATAGTGCATGCTTTGATAGGAACTAATAAACTGTGTCCAATTTAGAGAAAACGTGGTACGAAAAAGTGTTCCCAATATATATAAACTTTTAAATATTTAAGTGTGTGTGTGTATTAATTTATTTATATAATATAATCGTGTAAAAAATAAGATACTTTTTTATAAAGATAGAAGCCAATTAAATGTGCCCTTATTGACAATTTAAATCTTGACCAAAAATTATTTATTAGGGGAAGAGTACTCGTTATTGCAGTTCACTCCATGCGCACCTAATCCCCCAATTACTAACTTGAAAGAAGCCAAAAAAATGTAAAACCAAGATTTGTGCATAAGTACTGGTAAAAATAGTCATTAGAGGAAAAAATATTGGTTCTTAGAGGAATATGTATTCATTAAGTTGTGCAACTTTTTGAGAGTGGTTATTGGGATGTCTTTAAGTAGGTAGGGTGTACATAAGAATTAGTTGATTTAGATACAAGTTAACTATAATGACTACTGATACTCTTCCCTCCTATATATATTTGAATGCTACTTGTCTATAAATTACATAAATTCAAAAAAATTATTTATTAGTATAATTATTTGATAACAATCTCATAAATAAATATACATATAGCATGCATTATGCATGTACAATAATTAGTCGATTGACTATTATAAGTGGGGATTTCATCCCAAACTTGTCTGACGCTTAAAACTACTAACCACTTTTAAGGTGGTTTGCACTTGTCATGTAGTGTGGATTGTGTATCTTTCAATAAATATCTTGAATCTTTCAATAAATATGGTATCAAGTATAATTAAGTGTTCGATCTGATTGCAAAATTATCCAATAAATTAAGATATCTTTATGGATTTTTCTTTGCCACCGCCCTGCACCGCCTAATATTTTTATTAAATAGATTTTAGATCTTAAGGAACGTAGGATAGTTTCAAGAGAGAATGGTCTCAATCATATTTTCTTTGACATGTCAGTGTGCAATTTACCCGAGGGTCGAATCATGATTGACTTGCTAATGAACGTGACACCAAATATGGAAGAGAATTTCAAGGAGCTCTACACCGACAAGGAGGACATTGGCATGTTAGGAAAGCTCCTCCTTCCACTGTCATCCCTAGCTTGATGTGTCAGAGCGGTGATTTTACCTCTGGAAATGGTACTGATGGTGAGTCCATTTATGGTGCATAGTTTACGGATGAGAACTCCAGAAGAGGCACACTGGCACATCACATACTGTGAAATCCATGGCCATGGAAGGAGGAGAACCAGAACATAATCTCTTTTTCTAGTTCTTTCTCTCTTCACCTCAGTCTAATGGTAGTCTCTTCTGGTATGAGGGAGAATCTACATAATGGGAAATTTGTTTGTTGGTTATGTCAAGGAAAATTCTATGAAAGAAATGAGAGCATGACAGTTCCCTTATTTGATCCCCTTCCTCAATATTACACAAATAAACAACACATTCCCCAACATGGGTAATATTTGCAGGTGATTTGTAGGGTAGAACAAGGAGATTTTGCCTGATTTCATCAGCCACAACGAGCAATTGGGCAAGTACAAACCCAAAACCTAAAGCACTTTCTGGAGATGTTTCTGGATATTCCCTCCTGAGAAGATGGTTACTCCTTCTATTTATCTATACATTATTATCCACAGATGAAAAAAAAAAACTCAGAATCCACATAAGTGATTTGGCAACATCCTTCATGGATTGGACTAAGAGAGTCATGTTGTTTAAAACTAGCATCCTAGTTGCGACACCAGAAAAACTTGGGAAACCCATTACACCTGCTAGAATAATAAGCCTCAATCCAATGGAAGAATTATTTCAAAACAAGGAAGAGTAGACCCTGAGTGCAATTAGAATGTTTGTAGTGGGAAGTAGATCCCTAATTGGCATTCTGCAGCTCCATTATCATGCTCTCGCTATAGATTTTAGGGACTTCAAGATTCACACTAGAAGATGAGTTATCCTCCTTACAGGAAGGCTTGTAAACCATTTCCAATTTATCATAAAAAGAAAGCTATTTTTGAAAAACTCTTTCTGGGCTAGAACATCCACTGTGTATAGTTCCATTGGCAATACCAAATTTATTAATAGGGTCATCCTTGGTTTTCTCTTTATACTTCTGACAAATCTTCAAATAGAGAGGTTTTATCATCTTCACATACTTTTTGAACAATTTCCTTTACTTTTTTTAATCTCGTTCATTATTTTTACACTTTTGCAAGTCCTATGTTTTCTTCTGAGACCAGCTTCTCCTCTCATCTCTCTTTAAACCCTAGAATTCTCTCCAATAGATCAAAAAATCAAGGGAACATCCACCATCTTTAATTTCATAATGAAATATTTGCTCTGTCCCTGCACATTTGAATATGTTCCCCTTCCACTCTTGGCTTGCAAATCCATCCCAACCCTAGCCAATTTTTCCAATCAAAACTGGGATATCTTCAACTTAGTAGCAATTTTTAGCGAATTGGGGAACTGGGAATTGACCCCATTAAAATTACCCCACTGCAGAGATCCTTTCCCATCACCAACCTCATGTTTTCTAACCATATCTAAACTTCAAGAAACATGGAGTGGAAGCAGCTGGGCATTATAGAAAAAATTATCTGCATAAAGAATGGATTGATTTGTGTTGGGAGGATCATTGAAGTTTGAAATAGAGAAGCTAAATCTCAATTCTTCTGATTCTTTAACATCATCTATGCATGGACTACTGTTGTTCTTGAAGGAAACATCATAGTCCACATGCAGAGTAAAATCTATTCCAAACAATGGCTTGTCATCACCTTCATCTAGTTACTCTTGACAATTATCATCCTCAATGGAATTGAGTGACAACTAGTGATTTTATTGGGTCACTAAACTATATTTAGATATAGTATTATCATCCATTTCCTAGGGTTTAAGGAACTTGTGTTGTTTATTATACTCTACGGTTGAGCTTATTTAACCCCAAGTTGGCTTTGCATTAGATAGGGACTCGCATTCAGGCTTTAGCACTGGTTCATGTATGCTCGACACATAAAACTTGAAGCCCTCTCTATCCTGGTCAACCTTCCGTTGTCATGAAGATTTATTATTCCACTTCTAAGCTATATTTTGCACAATTCAATCAAGGATATCAAGAAGGTTAAAATTTTATAACAAACATGCGAAAATCAAAGTTCAATCCTTCTACATCAGTGTCATATGTTCCCAGATAGCGTCTCTTTTTGGTTATTGGGTCATTGATCATAGCAGTTAAATGACCAGATTCACGTCTCATAACTCATATGTACTTCTTGTAGGACGACTTCAACTTTCCTGAACTTTGGCATATCAGGGACTTATCATGTACTCCGTAAGAGTCACATTGGGTGGGCCCTATCGATGCTTCCATGCTAACAAAAGTGGACATTTCTCAAATTTTGCAGTTCTTAAGGCAGATGAAGATTAGGCCCTCTATTGAAATTTTCACAAAAGGAGTGTAGCATGTCAACACAAATAAATTAGAATATAAAAAATTCTTGTCAGTACAAATGATTCAAATTCAAAAAAAATACATGAAATTGGGATCTTTGACTATCCTCTATATCAAGATGATTTTTCTTGCAATGAATTTTTTTGTCATTAATATTTGGATCACATTCCATAATCTATCATCCAATTCTCTTATTCTTATGATAGATCTTTAAATATAATCTAAAATGTTAATGATAAGAAATTTATACACAATCAAATTGAAAAATATACAAACATTTACAAAACTTGTAAAATTTTCTATCATTAATTCTCCTACAATATTACACTGCAAGAACCTAGACACTATAGTCTTTCCTATCCAAAAAATCCAAATGATTCTTAAAATTATTTTTCTGTAATATAAGAAAGAACAAAATTGTTTCAAATAAGAGCAAAGCATTTCAAAATTAATTTGAACATTCTAAGCCTAAATATAATGTAAACCAATTGCAGAGATGAAAACATCATAGACAAACCAAAAAAAATACCTTTAATTAAAAAATCTAAAAGAATCCTTTGAAACACATAATTTTGAAAGCTCTTCAAAATATGAATAAACTTCTAAATCAAAGTGAGAGAAGAATCTGACTTTGTTTCCTTCCATTTTTTTAATAAAATGAATCCCATAGCCTAAATTCAAGTATCCATTTCTTTGGAAAAGATTTAATGCCCTATGACTTCATATGAATCCCTATGTGTAGAAGCTCATTTGGAAAGACCTCTTAAAGATGATGAGCAACATATAATTATTCTTCTACCTTTGTGGGCAAAGACTTCTACCTTCGTGTGCAAAGACCTCATAAAGATGATGAGTGACATATTCTTTCTTCTACCTTAAAGATGATGAGCAACTTATAATTATTCTTCTACCTTCATGGGCAAAGACTTCTACCTTTGTGTGCAAAGAACTCATAAAGATGATGAGTGGCATATTCTTTCTTCTACCTTCCATCTAAATGAGAAATCATAATAACTACAATGTAAATCCATTTAAGTAACTACTCTCCTAACAAGGTCATGGTTTTGTTGATATCATACCTTTCAACTAATGTTGGTTTACTGCAGAGAAGTACACCTCTTGACTGACCTTGCTGCTCTTGTGTGTGGATTTATTATGCTTCTGTAGTGTGGATATTTATAGAGATTAATGAAGTGGTAGTTTACTGCAGAGTCTGTGGGTAATGAGATGGTTTTAATGTTATTAATTATGATTTTTATTGATTGGCTACCATTTTTATTTATACAAGAATACAAAGTAAGTTTGTCAATACGTGGCTTGTACGGATTGTAAGATAACAACTGATTATAAATAAAGTCTTCCAATACGTGGTTTGTACGGATACTCTTGAGATTCAAACTACTATTTTATTGGTTATTTTAATTCATTTTTTATTTTTCCTATCTTAATAGATCTCAAGAACATTGAAAATACAAAAATAATAAATATAGTGAAAATAGAATTAACTTTCTTTTTAACATTAAATTAATGTTCATCCAATCCAATTTGGGGACTCTAATATCAATAAGACTATTGAGATTATATCTTGTATATTATTTATTATTGTGCAAGTATAAGTGTAGGCAGATTGTAGGATTGTAAAATAACATCTGATTACAATGTAAATCTGCCAATACTAATTGTAAAATAGCAACTGATTATAAATGAAGAATATTTATAAATGAAGTTTGCGCTTACATAGCTTGTACATGGCTTGTATCCATATTCTTAAGATTCAAATTACTATTTGTATGCACCCTAAAATGGTCACCTAGACTATGGGCCCCATTTATCATTTTATCAATTTATCAAATTCCTGAATCAATGCTTTGCAACATTTTCAATTCAAATCAATTTCCTTGATCAAATCATAATTAATTCAACTATTTCAATATTTCCTAAGGTTTGATCATTTTTATTTAATTAAAATATTTAATCTCCCTTTTAATTAAATAAAATTTATCTTATTTAATTAAATTAAATTCCTCCCATTTAATTAAATAAAATTCTTCTAATTTATTTAATTATAAAGAAAACCCCTCTTTTAATTAAATAAATAAAAATCCTCATTTAAAGCTCTTCTTTTGATGAAAAAAGAAATAAATTAAATAAAAATCTCTTTTTCTTCACATATTTCTAAGTGGTAGGCTTTTTTCTTTTTAAATGAGCACGTGGATCAACCAAGATTTAATCTCTACCATTTCTCATTTCTTTTTGCCTCTTAATCTCAACCGTTCACTTTTCTTTATAAGGAACTCTCTCCTTCTCATTTAGGATCCCACTTTTATTATATGGTTATGCTACAGGTTTGGAGAGCAATTTTGGAGGAGAATTTGAGCACTCAAGCTTGGATATTGCAACTTCTCTATCTTCTTGTATTCTTCTTCTTGCATCCATGGCAATTCATGTAGATTAGATCCATTTAGATTAAATTCATATTAGCTTATAATCATGTTTTCTTCCATAGATTAAGCTTGCATATTTCCTTTCATAGATTAATCATGCATTGTTATCATATAGATTAATTTCCTTTTATGCATTGCAATCATATAGAATAGTTGTCATTTTCATGCATTGAATCTCTCATTCCATGGTGTACTTGCATAGGCACAACTAGGTCAATCTGAGGGCCTCCATCACACACCTTTGCACACCATGACTAGGGAGCTATGAGTTGATATTTGAGGCCTCATTCTTGAGCAACCTTGGATACAATGATTCATAGAAGTGTGACACATTTTTAGCACCCACCGTGGGGCAGAAGATTCATTTTCTATCACTATTTATTTTTCATAATTTATTTTTGGATTTCCGTATTTTCCATATTTTATGTACTTCTACAGGGAATTTTCTCATGATATTTTGTAGGTCTGTAGGCGATTTTTTGCTGATCTGTACATTTCTTCGTGCCACCTACTGTGTTTCTTCATGTGGCTCTATGCAAAATTTTGCGCGACATTTGACACCAATCATAGATCTGATATTAATTACTATTTTCTATATTTTTCTGCTGCCTATGTGTTTCTTCACGCGAGATTATGTGAACCTTCATGCGGCACTGTGTGAATATTTGCGCGGCACTCTGAGAATATTCACGCAATATTTCACACCAAAGATCTAATTTTTATTGCTATATTATATATCTTTGATCTCTAACCACTAATGTTTACTATTTTTGGCAGTTTTTGATTTGTTGTTGTTGTTGCTGATTTGGACTTGCGTGGATAAACAACAAAACATTCGCGTTGCTTTGGACTTGAGGTATTTTGTTGCATCTCTAGAACATTTGGATTTTGGAAATAAAAATGAACCTCTCATGTGTTTATCTTGAGTGTTTCTTTCTTTCATAGATCACAGTTCCAATTGGTGCTCTAAAGAATGAACCTAGATTTGCTTTCTTGTATATATGTTTCACATAGTAATTAGGCCCTATGAACACTATTTATGGCGATCTTGAGAGAGTGGGCTTCATTCACTTGTCTTCCATGCGAAGCTCTTCTTGACGATAGATCCCCTTGTAGGTAGGGAAGGATTTGTCATTACTTCAAACTTGGTTTAGTCTTCAACTTTGATTGGTACTTTCTCTCTTGAGATTGGTGGTCATTTTTGATGATGTACGAACCTTGGGTGAGGTGATTTCAAATTATTGGGTCAATTAATATTGTTTTCTATGTTTTGGTGAGGTGAAGAGGCTATAGGATTATGCTCTTTTCCCTTTTGGAAGAATCAAAAACTTGGAATGCTTGAATCTGAACTAAGTCCCCATGTGGTCCATATTGTGAGTCTTCCTTGTTAGAAAGGGTTAACCGTAGTGGACACTCCCTTTATTGGGTAAACCATGTGGACGGAACCTCAAGCAGTAATAACCATTTTTGCCATGGTAGAAACAACCACTATATAAATGTCCTTGTGGAAGAAATCTCCATGGGTGTAGTTTCTTGTTGGGTTGTCAGATCTCCTCAGCAACTCCTGATTGATTAAATTCTCGGAATATGTCAAAACCTCGGTGCGCCGGGATTAGATTTCACCCACTTGAGATTGCAAAAGTTGAAGATTAAAAATATTACAAAGAACCATAGTGCAACCAAATTTTTATTCTCTAAGACTATGTGCATGATTGGAAAACATTTTGAGAACATAGACAAGTAGAATCTTTAGGGAGTAGAAATACTAGGTCACTATTCTTGTTCATGCGCAAGGTTGCTTTATTCCTTGCTCATTGTTTGAAGACAAATTTTTGCTTGAACTCCTTGATTTTTTTTTTGTGTGCCTAATTCATGATAAAATTTGTTAATGCATCTAGTTGGTTATCTAAAATGAATGAAAACTGAGTTCTGGTTCCTTCATGTCAGAACCCTCGTGCGAGAAAATAGTTTCCTTGTGCAGCTCACTATGCTTCTTCGCGTGATACTGTGAGAATCATCATGCGATATCCTTCCTGTTGCTATCAAATTTGTTGTCTTTCTGTCAGACCAGTCCAATGTTTCCTCGCCCCATATCTACAAAAATTTGTTTGGTCCTATGGTAGTCTTCGTGTGAAAAAGCATTTTGTCGCATGAATATGTCCTCTGTTTCTATACCAGCGAGTTGTTTGTTGTTAATTTTGAGCTTTTTTAACCTGTTTTCCTATCCTTTTTGGTCTTCCTTGGTTGCTCCGAGTCAGACTAGATTACTTACCTTGTTGTTAGAAGATTTTTCATTCTTGGGATTCTTGCATTTTGACCTCTTGGATTAGTAATATTTGATTTCACAAGTGACCTTGCTTAGAGTTGGTAAGCTAGAAACCATCCTTGTTGAAAAGATAAACCTTTAGATTCTTTGATAACACACTTGGAGAATATTGGTAATATCTTGTCCATTCACTTTCATATATCCAAATTCAACCAATATAACTTTGGTAATATCATCCTCCTGATCCATATGTGCTAGGATACTTATCTGAAACGTGGGCACCTCTGTCGAAGTGGTGGCTTACACCTCTTGTAAATTCTATCTTATCACCTCTTTTTGGATAAGGTAATGCCTTTACTATCCTAGTTTGGTACCAACGTTTCTTAGGGTAATACTATCAACTAGTACCTTTTCTTTCATGTCAGTTACAACAAGATATCAAGTAAATCAAGGAAAATGACCTCAAGTTGTCTTTAACCAATTACCCCTAGTTCAAACTTGCCAAAAACATAAGGGAAAAGAACCCATATTTGATCAATCACCTAGGAACAACTTGGAAGTGTGGTTTGATTCCAAGAGTCACCTTAGTGAGTTTGGTACCCCCTTAGTACCTTTTCACTCTTCTATGGATATGAGTTACACAATGACTTGGAGGGAGAGGGGAGAGAGGGATAAATGTCTTGACGACATGTTTGTGAAGTATGGGGATGTTGTTTCATTTGGTGGTTCCTCTCATAATAGTAGACCAACTTCACCTCTTATTTCAACAATATATATAGATGCACACCAAAGGGCTGAGCGAGAGAGAGGTAAAAGACATACTTATCAAGATAATCAATCACAACATGAAAGTGAAGAAGATGAACGTTATGACACCTATGTTAATACAACTTATACAAATAACTTGTTTAGAAATTCAAGACCAAGTTCACCACTCAAGACCTCTTCAAGTTACATGAATGAAAGGATTAAGAGGATTGAGCATGAAAAGAAAGCCTTCCTAGATGAAAAAGCTCATAAGGAAGAACAAATTAGACTCCTAGAATGGGAGAGACAGACTTTGGTAGAAATGGAAAAGAAAGCCTTTCAAGAAGAGTAAGATAGGCTCTTGGCTCAGAAAATCAAAGATTGATTCAACAAAATGCATGTTAGTGGTGGAAACATCTCTCCTTTATTCACTCCTCCTGAGACTCCATGAAGTAGGAGATATTCAAGATCGCCATCACGATCTCCTAGCCCTAGAGGAAGAAGGGCTTCTAGATATGATCATTATAGGAGACAAACACCTCCTAGGAACTCAAGACAACATTCCCAACATGCTTATCATGGTTCAAAATATGGGGGTAGTAGCTCAAATTTTGATCACACCTCCCAAGACTTTATGAAAATGCAACAACAACCACTTTTCCAACAGTATGTGGAGAAATATTTAGAGATAAACAAGGATAAGTTATTAGAGAGCCTAATCAACAAGGGTGCTTGGGTCCCTTAAACCTTTGATGTGGATAAAAAGGTTAAGAAACAAGGTCCATCCCAGGATGAGGTGATCAAAGAAATGAAGAACATGATGGAAAAGATGTTGGAACCTAAGAATTCTTTCTCATTGGACTTTATTTGTCCTAATCCTTTTGATAAGAGTGTTGACATGAAATAATTTCATAGGAAGGTTGAAATTCCTCAATATGAAAAATATGATGGGAGTGGAGATCCACATGATCATGTGCACCTATTTTAAACCACAAGTTTTGAATTCCATCAAGATGACTCATATCTCATGAGATTGTTCACAAGGAGTCTTAAAGGTCAAGCAATGGAATGGTTCACCAAAATAACTCCCCTTGTTAGGACTTTCAAGGAGCTTGTTCAAAGATTTGTTCAACACTTTGCATACAATCTGTCAAGATATATCACCTTGCTGGACTTATGTAATTTAAAGTAGAACCAAGGGGAATCCTTTGTGACTTTCTTGCAAAGGTGGAGGCAAAAATGCTCTTGCTATTCTATAACTATTCATGACAATGAAAAGATTGACATCCTTGATAGCAATTTAGCTCCTGAACTATGGTATGAAGTTAAGAAAATGGTTTTTGATTCATTTGACATCATGGTTGATACCGCATGTAGGATTGAAGATGTTTTAAGAGAACAATGAATTTTGACCAAACATGGAAATAACAACAACAATGGTCAAAACAATAACAACTCTAACAAGGATAAAGGGAAGAACACACATTGGAATAGGAACAAACAAGTGGTTAATGATGGAGTTGTGGATTCCTCCCAACCAAAAGATCAACCTGTGCTCCATTTATCTAGCGTCGTTCAAGCTATGAAGCTCAATACATCCAATCAACAAGAAAGTAAGTCAAGATACCAAGATAAGCCTAAGAGAGAAAGACATCAGTTTGCAAAACTTGGTGATTCATATGCAGATATTTTGAAAACACTTATTTCTAACAACCTTGCACGTCCTCAAGATCCTATGAATTTTTGTATAATGGATGTTAAACCACATTGGTGGGATGAGAAGGCCTTTTTCATATTTCATAATAGTATTGGACATGACATCGAACACTACTACAAACTCTGGCATATCATTCAAGATCTCATTGAGAATGAAAAACTTACGATAGATGGATTGGACACCAATTTCAATCATAAGGCATTCAAGGAACCTTTTCCCAAATATGAAAAAGGGGAAACCTCTAAAGTTAAGAATGGAAAAGCTGAGATCAATTATACCTACACAGATGCGGAGAATACTATCAATGTGCTTGAATTTGTAGAAGAGAATGTCAATATGATGAGGGGTAGAGATCCCTATGGTTATGATCTAGACGAGGACTCTCCTCCTATTTTTGATGAAGAACCTATTGTGGTGCTAAGGGTCCCAACTATAGAAGGTCGTCTCAAGCCCTTAATGGTATCACATGAAGTCAAGGTCCCATTGTTATTAGAGGACCCAATTCAAGCCAATCCAGTAAACCTAAGAAAGTGGCATCCAAGACTATCACCTTGAAACCAGTTGTCAATCCTAAGTCAAATTATAGTCTTTTTGATCAATTACAAAGAACCCTAGATCAGATTTCAATCTTTGAGCTCTTAGAGTTGTCCCCGAGACATAAGAAAATCCTTGAGGATGCTTTGCGCACGGTGAACGTCCCCAAAAACTTAGATGTCGATCGATTCCATAACATGGTTAATCACATTGCTAGCCCTCATTACCTTACATTTTTAGAAGATGATGGTAAAGCTTTGAGCCATCCACACAATCTTTCCCTTCATATTAAGGTTATGATTTATCGAACCCATGTCAGGCACATTTTGATAGATGGGGGTGTTGGGCTTAATATTTGTTCATTTAGTATTTTGAAATAATTGGGTTATTCTAAAGAGGTTATAGATACAAGGGAAAGGATTACCATTAAAGCCTATGATGAGGCAGAAAGAAGTTCCAAGGGGTTGGTCATCGTTCCTGTTAGGATTGGCCCTGTTCAAAAGGAAATTTTATTTTAAATAGTTGATGTTGGACCCCTTGCGTATAATATCTTACTTGGTAGACCATGGATTCATGATCTGAAAGTAGTGTCATCTACCTACCATCAGTGTGTTAAGTTCCCCTACAATAGAATAGAGATTTGTATACCTAGGGATAACACTTTATCTGTCAATTCCATTTCAGCAGGAACTCACATTCCCCTCAATAGAGAAGCAGAAGATTTTGATGCAACTTTAGCTGAATATAGAGACAAGATCAAGTCAATAGACCTTGGCATGGGGGGGTATCAGCTCAAATCCCTCACAACACTGCCAGTCTCACCTCAGTCTTATGGAAAACCTTCACAAGAAAAGATGTAATGCCCTGCCAGGGAACCCAGGAGAACTAACCTAAACTTGACACTGAGTTAACAGGATAATTTTTTTTTAAATGTTTACAAACAATAATAATAATGATGTAGAAGCAATGCAATGAGATACATGACATACACATAAGAAAAACTCATACACAGATACCAATCCTCGAGGGTTCCTTGACGTAGAATCACTTAAGCAAGATAATATACAAATAAAAACTATAAAGAACTAACGCAAAAGATACATCAAATGAATCCAATAATATACATCTCATAACTCACATCCTCTGCACATGTCACAGGGTATGTAGTAATCACTCTAATACAAGATCATAACTAATATGATAAGATCAAAACCTCCTAGATAAACATGTTGAGTACAACACAATACATCCTCCAAAGGATGTCAACCAATAAACACATATGGTTACAAATATACATCTCATGAAACTGTACAAGTATCCAAAAGAATCATAAGATATAACTGCAACAAGGATCATCCAAGAAAGAAGAAGAACCGTCGGATCTCAATGGTAATAAGAATCACTACCACCCGACCGCATGGAACCAAAGGTCCACTCACACCATGTTGAGGAGATAATATCAGGCCCATACACACGGGTATACAACATGAAGGCAATCACAAGCCATCATAAAGAAACACATAGGAAGATCCTAGAAGCTTTCTGATCACAATGAGAAAGACTAAAGCAAAAGCACAAGGATGGAAAGATCAAGACAACTGGAAAACCAAGATCAAACAAGGCACATCATCCACAGATAAAGTAACATACATAATATATCTAAAACACCATCACAAACAATATACTGAATCCAAAACACTAAATGTCAAAGACACAACCATAAAAGGCACAACAAGACCTATGGAGGAGACTTAGGCTACATGCTATGGGAGTGTCATCACATGGTCATATACTTGAGTTACCCAGGACTGGTCTCTATGGACCCCAGACCCTCAAGCATCATCTGGTTGAGTTTACCCTGGACTGGTCACTCTGGACCCCGGACGCTCAACATGCTAACTAATCTTGTATTTAATGTAATCCCCAAGTTTTATTATTAAGTTATCACTTATTAATCAACTTAAAATAGGTCACCCTAGACTAGCCTCTTTGGGCCCTAGAATCCTATTGTAAGCCACTCCCCTAAGATGCACCTAACTAACCATCCCCTAAGCTTAAGGTCATAAATAATCTCATGACTCATACACTGGTTCCTACCCATATAGGAACTACTGGTTCTCACTAACCATATGAAATATTCTCAAGGATCACATATCCTAAGCTCAGAATACTAGGTTCAAAAAGGACCATCAAACCAACATAACACAATAGGAAATACGCAATGAAAATCCATGCAAGAAACCCTGATGAATCAAATCCCAAAACCCTAACAGATGCCCAAAATGATCAAGTTCCCAACAGAAAGGAAACACACATCATTCCAATAACATATAGACTAATCCATCATGACGTAGTAAAACACAATTTGAGAAGAGCTAATAAAACACCTTGATAAACACATTTAGAATCCTATTTATGCAAATTCGCTTATCCTATAAAATTACTAACATATTATAATGAAAACACCTTTACACCCTTATATTTATTAATTAAAACAAAGTCTAATTAATAAAACAAAACTAAGTTTTTAAAACTTTAATTAAAGATAATAAATTAAATTAAATTAAGATATACAGTAAACTAAAGTTAAGTAAAATTAAAATTAATTATAAACTAAACTTAACTAAACTAAGCTAAATTTAAAACTAAATTAACTTTCTAAATAAAAAAAATTTAAAAAAAATTATAAAATCTATTAAAAAAATTACACGTGGGGGGGTCTCGGCCCCACTACCTTGTGCAGTAGGTCACCGTAGAGGCACTGCGGGCCACTGCCTCGGCAGTGGTGACCGCAGGCTCTGCGGGCCCACTGCCACGACAGTGGATACCCGCGGGGGGGAATAACCCACGGTGGTGGGGGATGTGGTGGCCCCCGCCACCACTCTAAAACTTTTTTTAATTAAAATTTTCTTAAAAGCCTCTCTTATTAATATAAACTCCTTGTTTATATATATATATATATTTTTATTTATATTTTTTTTAATTTAAAACTAAAAAACTAAAATCACACCAGTCTGTAGTTTTTTACAGCAAGGTGCATATTTTTTTAAAAAAAAATTTTAGTGATAATTAACCCATATTGTTTCCCCTAACCAATGGATTAAATATATATTTATTCTAATAAAAGGGAACATTTTCTTTTATCCAATAGTTCAATGATCAAACAAAAATAGGGATCTATTTTCCTTTCGACATGCAAGATGATGCAAACAAGATAGACTATTAATCTAATTATAATCTTAATTTTAAATCACTATTACCCAAGCATGCAAATTTGAAAACAACGAGGGCTCTCTTTACTCAAACATGCAAATAACCTCATTATCATGATTTCCTTGCAGATCTGGACCTGGAATTCAACCAAGGACCTAGTAAGGCGGGGTACCTTCTTTCTAAGGTGATTTTCTCACAGATCTGAGGGTTTGAAGGCAATATTCAGCAATTTCAATCAAAGAAAATATTTTTAGCAAATCAAAACCCTAAGGGAAAACTTGAAGACAGATTCATTCCAATTGAAAAACTCTCAATACCCATTTGCACCCAAAGCAATAAATTGAAACCCTTTATGCCCACAAGCACAGATATGACATGCAAATATGAATTGAGACACAAAATTGATCTAGGAACTCATTTTTCATCATTTTAATTAATAAAATCACCAAATACACAAATAGAGAAGATCAAGCAAAGGATCCTAGTTTTCAGATGCATAGAAGACAGGGATCTGAAAACTAGAATTGAAAAGCTCAAGATCCTACCTTAGTAACAGAAGAGATGATCTAACCCACAAATCCAAGCAAGATGAATTCCAAATCCAAGCGCACCTCCTAAAAATCCCAATTCCCTGATTGAACAACCTTCAAAAAGGCTTCCACTCCAAAGATATAGATAATCCAAGCAATTAGGTTTTCAAAAAGTGAAAACCCTAAAGGGAAAATAAATTATGTAATTATTAATGAAGATAATTCCTTTATTTTCAATTTCACTTAAAGCATGCAACAGAAACTCAACTTTATAATATCAAAGCAAAGTGTTAAATTGAAAATGCATGAGATATTATTTCAATTAAATAAATCAATTAACCA
>MU224082.1:1018569-1028620 GCA_018584345.1 Thuja plicata
GGGGGGGGAAATAACCCACGGTGGTGGGGGATGTGGTGGCCCCCGCCAGCACTCTAAAATTTTCTTAAAAGCCTCTCTTATTAATATAAACTCCTTGTTTATATACATATTTTTTTTTATTTATATTTTTTTTAATTTAAAACTAAAAAACTAAAATCACACCAGTCTGTAGTTTTTTACAGCAAGGTGCATATTTTTTTTAAAAAAATTTTTTAGTGATAATTAACCCATATTGTTTCCCCTAACCAATGGATTAAATATATATTTATTCTAATAAAAGGGAACATTTTCTTTTATCCAATAGTTCAATGATCAAGCAAAAATAGGGATCTATTTTCCTTTCGACATGCAAGATGATGCAAACAAGATAGACTATTAATCTAATGATAATCTTAATTTCAAATCACTACTACCCAAGCATGCAAATTTGAAAACAACAAGGAGGGCTCTCTTTACTCAAACATGCAAATAACCTCATTATCATGATTTCCTTGTAGATTTGGACCTGGAATTCAGCCAAGGACCTAGCAAGGCAGGGTACCTTCTTTCTAAGGTGATTTGCTCACAGATCTGAGGGTTTGAAGGCAATATTCAACAATTTCAATCAAAGAAGACATTTTTAACAAATCAAAACCCTAAGGGAAAACTTGAAGACAGATCCATTCCAATTGAAAAATTCTCAATACCCATTTGCACCCAAAGCGATAAATTGAAACCCTTTATGCCCACAAGCACAGATCTGACATGCAAACATGAATTGAGACACAAAATTGATCTAGGAACACATTTTTCATCATTTTAATTAATGGAATCACCAAATACACAAACAGAGAAGGTCAGGCAAAGGATCCTAGTTTTTAGATGCATATAAGACAGGGATCTAAAAACTAGAATTGAAAAGCTCAAGATCTTACCTTAATAATAGAAGAGATGATCTAACCCACAAATCCAAGCAAGATGAATTCCAAATCCAAACGCAACTCCTCAAAATCTAAATTTCATGATTTCTCATTCTCCCTAATTGAACAACCTTCAAAAAGGCTTCCAATCCAAAGATATAGATAATCCAAGAAATTAGGTTTTCAAAAATTGAAAACCCTAAAGGGAAAATAAATTATTAATTATTAATTAAGATAATTCCTTTATTTTCAATTTCACTTAAAGCATGCAACAGAAACTCAACTTTATAATATCAAAACAAAGTGTTAAATTGAAAATACATGAGATATTATTTCAATTAAATAAATCAATTAACCATGCAACTTAAGATGATATTCAATAGTTCAACTATGCACAATTAGTTACAATTAATTGAATTTAATATTTATTAAATCTCAATTATTTTAATCAAGACTTAATAATTAAATCATTTAATTAAATATAAGCATTTAATTAATATTTAATTATTAAATAGCCATATATTTCATATATCTATGTTTTAACCCTATTACAGGTGCAATAATTAAAATTAATATTTACCATGAAAATTCATTAAATAAATCAAGCTAAAAGCATCACCAAATCACCTGAAACCCATCCAAATAGATAATCAACTGAAACAGACAATCAACCAAAACAGAAACCAAACACACACAAATAGGCTCATGAATCCATGTCACTTGACGGATTCAAACAGGATAGTCAATCAGATTCTTTGTCCATCAATAGGACAAAATATGGGTTTATGGTATAGATTTGGACTTGAATACTATCTCCCCTCTCTTACCATTGAGATATTGCAATAGGGCTTTCTCACTCCTGCCAATTCAGGGAAGACGTAGCCCAGTACCTGCAAACCTATCATCACAAAGATGAGCATACATGCATATAATATAGCAAACAATGGTTGAGACTAGTTTATCATGTGGATCTCATCAAAGCAAGTAACTACGACTCTGTCCCATACCATAACAAGCATGTCAAACAGTATTGCAAAACATATAAATTATCCATGTGCATATAAATAGGTTCAGTATTGTCAGAAAACCATAATAAAAATGACATCCTAACATATACATCAACATCATGAAATAACCATAAATCATATGCAAATAGGAGATATAACACTCTAAGCAATGAATCAATAACATACTGAAACGTGATACCTAAATATCCTCTAAACCATCTGAAATAAACCATACATACATAAAAAGGCCTAAAAGATTTCAGCAACCGAAATTGAAAAGCAAACTCAGAGGTGGGTATTACAAAAGAAACCTTCCTCTTCAGCTATGACTCTATTTAAAACATTTGTAGAATCATCAGTGCCTATCCAAGATGAGAAATAAGAGACATTTGTTAGAGACTAGATCTATAGAGAAGAGAAATACATGCATAATGAGAACTTCTCTCCCTCTCCTAAGGTATATGGACGAGGATATGCTTTCTTCAAAATGATGGGCTATCCTAGATACGGCCCTCTTAATCACAATTTGGATGCTAGAGCCAAACCCCTTGATCATTCTCTTTTTGGACGCAAGTCTAAGAAGCCGGTTGGCCTAGGATTTGAGAATTACAACAAGTGCACTAATCCTCTCTTTGATGAGTCAGATAACGATGATGAACCAAAATATGTTCCTATTTTGATAAGTCAGAAAGACATGTGTGAATATTGGGTCCCTTCCACTAATCTCCTTTGGGGAGATTCTGATATTCTGGTCACTCATGTGTTAGTTGCAACTTTAGAAAAAAATGAATCAGATATCGAAGATCCTCATAGAGAACACCTACATAAGAATCTTTCTCATTTAATGGAAAGAGAAGGTGTTAGTTTTGATGAAATGAAACCTTCCACCTCAAGATGCCCAAAACCTTCATGGTGTAAGCATCCTAGTCGCAGTTCAGACACAAGTTCACACAAGTATGAATGGGACTCCTTCTCTGAGTCTTCTACAGTTGATAGAGATATTGATGTTATTCACACTTATAGTTCTCAACCCGAGGTAACCAACGAGTCACATATAGTATTAGAGGATTTGAACCCACATGTTACCTTAGTGGATGATTCTTCGCTTGTTAGGACGAATCCTAATTTGGGTAACTTAGAAGGATACTTGACGGACTCTGACTCTTTGGTCACCAACGATAATATAATTCACATTTATAACCTTGAACTAGTTGTTGACTTGCCTCTTGTTCATCCCAACCTCATTGATTGGTCCCAATGCTATCAAGAACTCGAGATCTTAAAATTTCAAAATGATTATGAGATAGCATGTTACCTAAATGCCATTAAACCTGTAGTCTCTTCCACCAGCAAACTGGCTACCAGAATGACAGAGCCAGACATCTAGTACCTTAGTCACAAGATAAAAAGAAAAGAAAATCAAAATAATAGGAGTTCTGATGGCGAAAACCACTGTGTGGTGGTGTCAGAACCAAAAAAAGTAAAAAGAAATGACATATCCAAGGGTGAAAATCTCTTTGAGGCGCCTGAGGATGAGGTACTTGATCATCTCCCTAGCTACTTTCAAGATCAACCTCCAATGCTTATTGAACCAACACAAGTAGTCAATTTGGGTACAGAGGAGGCTCCAAAAATAGTACACTTGGCTGAGTCCTTGTCACCACAAGAAAAAGAAGCTTACACCAAGCTCTTACAGAAAAATAAAGTCAACTTTGTGTGGACTTATTCAGATATGCCAGTGTTGGAAATTAATCTTATCGTGCATCACTTGTCCATAGCTCCGGGTGTCAAACCATTTAAACAAAAATTTAGAAAGATGCATCCTCACATAGCTCTCCTAGTCAAAGTAGAATTGGAGAAAATCCTCGATACAAAATTCATAAGAGCTATCGCCTATGCTAAATGGATATCAAACATTGTGCCAGTTTCCAAACATGATAAATCCATTCAAGTTTGTATCGATTTTAGAGATGTAATAGATAATTCCCAAAGGATGAATTTCCACTTCCCAATATAGATATGATAGTGCATATGACTGCGGGTTATGAGATTTATTCCTTGATGGATGGTTTTTCTGGGTACAATCAGATTAGGATAGCTCTTGAAGATCAAGAAAAGACTGCCTTCACTTGTGCATGGGGTACCTATTGTTGGAACGTTATGCCTTTTGGATTAAAAAATGTAGGAGCCACCTATTAACGAGCTATGAAAACCATTTTTCATGACATGGTGCATAAAAACATGGAATATTATGGGGATGATACCTTGGCCAAGTCTAAATAGAGAGACACGCACTTAGATGATTTAGAATTCATTCTAGATCGCATGGAAAAATTTCAACTAAGGTTAAATCCTAAAAAGTGTGCATTTGGAGTTACCTTTGGAAAACTACTAGGATTCATCATTTCAACAAAAGGAATAGAGGTGGACCCTGAAAAAGTCCAAGCAATCATAGATATGCCACCTCCTAAAAACATTAGTCAAATGAGGAGTCTTCAAGGATGTCTTCAATCTATAAGGAGATTCATTTCAGAATTGGTGAATAGAGCTCAACCCTTCAACAAGAACTTACACAAGGGAGATAAATGTGTTTGGAATGAGGATTGTCAAAATAGCATAGATGAAATCAAGAAATACTTTGTGAATCCTCCTATTTTAATGCCTCCAATCCCAAGGAAACCACTTATTCTATACATTTCAGTGACAAAATCTTCCTTGGGGGAATTACTAGCTCAACTTGATGAACATGGGAAAGAAAGAGCAATATACTATACTAGTCACACTCTTTTTTCATATGAGGTTAACTATACCAGCATTAAGAAAGCTTGCCTTGTAGTTGTGTTTGATTCCCAAAAGTTGCGACATTACATGCTTGCGCATACTATTTATATCATAGAAAAAATTGATCCACTCAAATATTTGCTAAGTAAGGCTGCCCTCACAGGTAGACTTACTAAATAGATGATGATACTTTCAGAGTTTGACATAGAGTACATTGAACGTAAAGTAATCAAAGCACAATCCATAGCAGATCAATTGGTTGATTTCCCAATACAAGACATTGCACCTATTCAAGTTGACTTCCTAGATGAGCACCTCATGTATATGACTGAAAGAACATGGAATATGTTCTTTGATGGATCCCTTATACAAAACGGTTCAAGAGCTGGTGTGTTGTTTGTTTCTCCTCATGGGTACACAATCCCTAAGTCTTACAAATTATTGTTCCCATGTACAAACAGTATTGCTAAGTATGAAGCTTTAACAAATGGACTTAATATGGCCATAGAATGGAGAATTATAGAGTTACACATCTATGGGGATTCACAACTAATAATCAACCAAGTTAATGATGAATATCAAATAAAACATGAGAAATGGTACCTTAAAAGAAAATGGTTGATTCCTTGAAATGCTACTTCACCTTTGTCACATTTCAGCAAATCCCTAGAGTAGAAAACAAAGCAACTGATGTTATGGCTACACTTGCTTCACTCCTTCAATTAGAGCAACATGAATCCAGATTTGAATTCCTAGTGGAGGAGCTACATCACCCTATCTATGACTCCCAAGAAATCCATATCATTTGTACCCTTGTTGGTCGTGAGTCATCTCTTTATGGTGTCATTTACTCATACCTTTGTGATGGCATTATCCCTGAAACCTTTAACCAATCTGAACGCAAAAACCTTACCCAAAATGCCTCTTGTCATTCCCTTATCACCGGTGATTTGTATAGAAGGGGTCTAGATGGAACACTTCTTAGATTCTTAGAAAAGGAAGAACCCGACCAGGCATTAGTTGAAATTCATGAGGGCATCTATGGGGGACATTCCAATGGTCTTGCCATCACTTGAAGGTTGCTTAGGGTGGGGTACTATTACCCTACAATGCAGATTGATGCAGTAGTTTTTGCAAAGTCATGTGAAAAGTGTCAAAAACATGGTAACCTGATACATGCTCCATGCAGGGAGCTTATTCCTTCTATTTCTCACTGGCCATTTCAGTGATGGGCCTTTGATCTTGTTGGACAGATTCATCCCAATTCATCAAGTGGACACAAATTTATCATCACTGCTACTAATTACTTCACTAAATGGGTATAAGTTGTCCCACTTTCTGTTGCCTCAGGGAAGATAGTCTCTCTATTCATTCTAAACCATTTCATCTGTCAATATGGAGTGCCTTCTAAGATTATTACTGACAATGGAGGCCAGTTTAAAAACAAGGACCTTAAACAACTTTGCAAGAAATTCAAGATTAAACAACATTGGTCCTCCATTTACTTCCCGTAAGGAAATGGTCAAGCAGAGGCATCAAAAAAAACCATTCTTAAAATCTTGCATAGAACAGTCTGTAAGAATGGTAGAGATTGGCACTTATAGATAAATCTAGCTTTGTGGTCCTATAGAAAAAGTATTCCTACTCCTACTAGGGCTACTCCTTTTGCCCTTGCATATGGCATTGAAGTAGTGTTACCTTTGGAGGTTGAGATTCCTTCACTTCGAGTTTCCCTCAAAGGTCTAGTTACAAATGAAGACTATCGCGCCATGAGACTTCAAGAGTTAGAACTTCTAGATGAGAAACATCAAGCATCATTTGACCATATGAGGGTTTATCAAAAGTTCATGTCCGAAGCCTTCAACAAAAAGGTTCACCCTAGAGAATTCCAGGTAGGAGATCTTGTCCTACGTGAAAATCCTAAGAATCAACAGCATAAAGATCAAAAGGGCAAATTTGAACCTAATTGGCTTGGACCTTACATCATTACAGCGATTTTTGTGTCAGGTTCTTATTTATTGTCTACAGAGGAGGGAGAGTAGCTCCCTGATCCTATTAATGTCTTGCACCTAAAGAAATTCTATCCATGATGCCCATTCTGTCTGGGGGCATCCTTTGTACATAATTATTGATCCTAAAAAAATCCAAAAAATGATATATTGTCAAAAATTTTAAAAATTAGAAAATGTCTTAAAAAAATGATCATCTTAGTGAAAACCTAGCAATAGGCACTTTGATGTATCTTCAAAAAAATTATATATTCCAAAAATACAAAAAAATCAAAAAAATTAAAAAATTAAAAAAAAAATAGAAAAAGTGCCTTGGTGGAAACCTAGAAACAGGCGCCTTGGTAGCAAAAATTTAAAAATAATATAAAAAGTCCTGAAAAAAAAAGAAGAAAAAAATGAAAAAATGAAACAAAAAAAATTATAATAAAATCCAAGTGGTAAAAACATGGAAATGGGCGCTACTTGAGGCCTTTGCACCCTTGTTTCTTAGCGCGTGTTCGCGACACTTAGCCTTTCTCCATCATGCCTTTTCCTTGTTTCCTTGGTTTGGAATTGATCTTTTTCTTTGTCTTGGGGGCATAACAATGTTAGCTTTGGTCTCTTGGATGCGTTAGTGTTTAGGACATCTCACAAATGGTGTTTTTCAACACCACCCCAACTGTATTTTTTAATACAACCCCTGACATCGAGTGTTTTTCAACACTTATCAGTTTGGTCTTACCCCATTTTTTCATGTGGTCTTACCTGCTTGCAAGAATTCGATCCTTATCCTCGGAACTCAGTATCAATTAACACACTTAAATTTTTAAACACAACACTTAATGCTTGAGCTATGTCATGATATTTTCTTTGTGTGCTGGCTATTATTAATTTTCATTGAGTGTCCTTGTCTAATAAGTCTCTCCAAGATGCATAGCTAGAGGACTTGGGGCATGGGGCATGTTTTTATTTGCTTCCTGCTTTATGCTTCATTGTTTTTGTACAACCATTCTGCTGGTCATCCTGGCCTCTATGCCTTGATGCGAGCGTGGTTTTGCTATATTAAATTGGGTAAGCTAACATCACAGTCATCTTGACCTTTATGTCTTTGATGCTTATGTTTGAATCTTTCCACATTCCAATCTGATATAAATCACATTCATATCTCCATAGTCGCACTTGTGACTAGTGATGATTGTGTGATTTTTTGATGTCCATTAATAATGGCCCAATGATGAAAATAAGTTCCTTAACATTCTCTAATGAATGATGAACACAAATTCCTATGTTACAGTTTCTCTATTGCAAGTACACCTTTTCATTTTCATGTAGCTTGCATTATTAGACCTCATGTTAGTTTGCATTTTTAGGCTGCATTATGAGTTTGTGATGGTTTTCCTTCATCTTTCTTGTAGAATTTTAATCAACTCTGATCACAATCTAATCTTCATTTCCTTATCTTCTTTCGTGATCTCAATCAAAATTTTCTATCTTAAACAGTTGATTAATTTTGGGTAATTCTCTTTCTTAAGGAAAATTCTCTTTCTTCTCTCCATTTCTTTCCACCTCTTCCAAACTTCTATCTTCCATTCGCTTTCACCCAAATTCTTTTCTTCTAATTCACCCTTGGGGCATAATCTTTCATGCTTGATGATCTACCTTGGTTTTGTGACCCTTATATCTTTTATCTTACATTAAGAACCTTATCTTTAGTTCGATTTGATCAAATTTATCAATTTTTTGTTTCTCCTCTATCTCATTTCGATTTCGATCACGAGGGAGCAGTATCTATCAAACTTCAATCCTTGATTCAGATTTATCAATCCTATCATTTTCTCTGCTTGGGGAAACCTTGCTTGAGATTCTTATCTCAGACATGTAAATTACTTGTTTACAACGGTGTTGACCTTGTCTTTTTTTCAATCAACTTATCTTTATTCTGATGTCAATTACTTATTTACAACGGTGTTGATGTCTGTGTTGTTTTGTGATCTCAAATTGATCTCACACTTCAACTGCATTCTTTGACTACATGTGTTCCCAGAATGATCACACATTAGTCAAAGAGGGGTAAATGTATGTACCCTAAAATGGTCACCTAGACTGTGGGCTCCCATTTATCAATTTATCAATGCTATTCAAATCAATTTCCTTGATCAAATCGTAATTAATTCAATTATTTTAATATTTCCTAAGGTTTGATCATTTCATCAATTATCTTATTTAAATAAAAGAAAACAATTCTTTTTTATAAAATAAAATAATCTTATTTAATTAAAATTCATTTTTAATTAAATAATCTTATCTTATTTAATTAAAATCTCTCTTAATTAAATAATATTATCTCTTTTAATTAAAATATCCATTTTAATTAAATTAAATAATCTTATTTAATTAAAAGAAAATCCCTCTTTTAATTAAATAAAACCCCCACTTAAATCCCTCTTTGTTGAAAAAGGAAATAAATTAAATAAAAATAAATAAAGTTCCTTTTTCTACACATCTTCCTAAGTGGTGGGCTTTTTAACTCTTAATCATAGCCATTGATTTTTGTCTCTTAATCTCTACCGTCCATTGCTCTTTAAAAGGAAACCTCTCCTTCTCATTCTCATATAGAATTTTTAGGTATTGTTATGCTACAGGTTTGGAGAGCAATTTTGGAGGAGAATTTGAGCACTTTGGCTTGGATATTGCAACTTCTCTTTTCTTGTCTTCTTCTACTTGCATCCATGGATATTCATGTAGATTAGATTCATATTAGATTAAATTCATTTTTTTTTCCATAGATTAAGCTTGCATATTTTTTTCATAGATTAGTCTTGCATTGTTATCATTTAGACTAATTTCCTTTTATGCATTGCATTCATATAGAATAGTTGTCTTTTCATGTATTGAATCTCTCATTTCACGGTGTACTTGCAAGGGCACAACTAGGTCAATCTGAGGGCCTTCATCACACACATTTTCACTCCATGACTAGGGAGCTATGAGTTGATATTTGAGGCCTCATTCTTGAGCAACCTTGGATGGAATGACCCATAGAAGTGTGACACGTGTTCCTTAACATTCTCTAAGGAATGATGAACACAAAGTCCTATGTTACAGTTGCTCTATTGCAAGTACACCTTTGCATTTTCATGTTTCTTGCATTATTAGACCTCATGTTAGTTTGCATTTTTAGGCTGCATTATGAGTTTGCAATAGTTTTCCTTCATCTTTCTTGTGGACTTTTAATCAACTGTGATCGCATTCTGATCTTCATTTCCTTATCTTCTTTCGTGATCTCAATCAAAATTTTCTATCTTAAACAGTTGATTAATTTTGGGGCATTCTCTTTCTTAAGGAAAATTCTCTTTCTTCTCTCCATTTCTTTCCA